>OZ019975.1:28651216-28911216 GCA_963970395.1 Ephialtes manifestator | reverse complement strand
ATCATTTATTGAAGTGCACGACGACGGCTCTGACAGTCGAGAGATCGACAACGAGACGCCAAGCGAGTTTTCTGAACCCGCGCAGACACTTATCGCGCAACGCAACTAATAACGCACACGAATGTACGCACACGGGTACACTCGTCGTTTCCAGTTGTACGAGTAAGTGCCAATAACTCACGATTGTAAAGATAATGAGTCACTTTTTGTATTTGCGGCGCTTTGAGACACGAGGCTGCGCTTCCGGCTTTGTGGAATTTAGCCAATAGGACTGCCAGTGGAAAACGCCGTGTTTGAGCAGACACGTTATTTTTTTTTTTTTCTCATACGGGAAAATTTTGGTTTGGTGAACAAAACAAGCTGCAAAGGAGAAATTTGCACATTGCTTCCTCATTAATTTTTATCTTTCACAAAATCTCTATGAGTAAGCTTATTTATTAATTTTTGCTTCCTCATAGAGGAAGATTTGAGCAGACACGTTATTTTTTTCTATTTTCTCATACGGGAAAATTTTGGTTTGGTGAACAAAACAAGCTGCAAAGGAGAAATTTGCACATTGCTTCCTCATTAATTTTTATCTTTCACAAAATCTCTATGAGTAAGCTTATTTATTAATTTTCGCTTCCTCATAGAGGAAGGTTTGAGCAGACACGTTTTTTAAAATTTTCTCATACGGGAAAACTTTGGTTTGGTGAATAAAACATGCTGCAAAGGAGAAATTTGCACATTGCTTCCTCATTAATTTTCATTTTTCGCAAAATCTCTATGAGTAAGCTTATTTATTAATTTTTGTTTCCTCATAGAGGAAGATTTGAGCAGACACGTTATTTTTTTTTATTTTCTCATACGGGAAAATTTTGGTTTGGTGAACAAAACAAGCTGCAAAGGAGAAATTTGTACATTGCTTCCTCGTTAATTTTTATCTTTCACAAAATCTCTATGAGTAAGCTTATTTATTAATTTTTGTTTCCTCATAGAGGAAAATTTGAGCAGACTCGTTTTTTAAATTTTCTCATACGGAAAAATTTTGGTTTGGTGAATAAAACAAGTTGCAAAGGAGAAATTTGCACATTGCTTCCTCATTAATTTTTATCTTTCACAAAATCTCTATGAGTAAGCTTCCTTATTAATTTTCGCTTCCTCATAGAAGAAGATTTGAGCAGACGCGTTTTTTTTATGTTCTCATACGGAAAAACTTTGGTTTGCTGAATAAAACAAGTTGCAAAGGAGAAATTTGCACATTGCTTCCTCATTAATTTTTATCTTTCACAAAGTCTCTATGAGTAAGCTTATTTATTAATTTTCGCTTCCTCATAGAGGAAGATTTGAGCAGACACGTTATTTTTGTTATTTTCTCATACGGGAAAATTTTGGTTTGGTGAACAAAACAAGGTGCAAAGGAGAAATTTGCACATTGCTTCCTCATTAATTTTTATCTTTCGCAAAATCTCTATGAGTAAGCTTCTTTATTTAATTTCGCTTCCTCATAGAGGAAGCTTTGTAAAAAAATAAAAATAAAGATCACGGCCAAATTTGGTAGGTTGCAGTGCTGAATGTTATTTTTCGTCTGTAGATGATTTTAGTTGATTTGGTGAGATTTTGACAAAAAATGGAAACAAAAATTTCGCACGAAAATAAAGCTTTTTCTACAAGGAAGCAAAAATTCGGATTTTTATATTGGGCTACTCGAAATTGTATAAAATACCGAGAAAAATAGGTTAGAATTTTTTTTTATGAATCTGTGGATATGTGGCAAATTTTCAAAAATTCACATATCTGTATCTTAAAAATGACTTTATCAATCGAGTTGAAATTTGACATGCTGTAATAACAATGAAACAAAATTGAGCAAAATTCTTTTGTTTAAATTTGCCCATTAACTGAATCACTCGATTAAATTTTATTGCACTTTTCACTTTTTTCGAAAAAATGTGGACACCACATTAGTCGACATTTTTGACCTAATGAGCTAAGTAATTGTTTACAAATAAAGTAACGTCGAAAGACGATTTGTATTGAATTCGAGCTGAATCTACAAAGCGCTTCAGATTTTACAGAATTTTATAGAAAATCAAAAACAACAAGAAAAAAGAAAAAGTTTGACCCTAACAACATTTAAAAATTCAACACAAAATTTTACCAAAATATAAAAAAAAAATTTTATATAACTCAGAATCCGATAAAAATATTTTCCGTTTGCTTAAGGACTGGCACAATGATTAATTACATTTTTATTTTTCGTTGTCCAACACTTTTTCCCCTTAACCAATTTTTCCTCTAAGACAGTTAGTCCAATCAGCAAATTCTATTTTAAGTAAGTCAAGCGGGTTAATAGGATTTTCGAGTTATAATATTTAGAATTCCGAGAAGGTGACGTCCAGCATAATTCGCTGACCTCCTTTGAAAGTAAATATTTTAAGGCTGGGCGACAGTCGCGAGCGGCAAGTACGCGTAAAGCGCGAGTAGCTTGGCGATTACGACTTCCCACGAAGTTATCGCGTTAGGCGAGCCACACGAACCGATGCCGACGACCAACCACTCGAAGACGGCTCCGACTGCGTTCAACCAGTTCCTATTATATATTACAACTATATATCTACAGCACGCTTATATATATATATACGAGTTTCAGACTCGGATATATAGTCTGGAGCGATAACACTCCGACTTTTGTGGCAGCATTAATGATGCGGATGTTTCATTCATATATTTATCGCCTGGGTTATTGACGAGGCTCGTAGCTATTAGGATATTATTCTTCCTTATTCTCCCTTACACTTGTTCATTATTTCCGGGCTATAAATTTTCTCCCTCTAGACTATCACGACTTTTTTTTCTTCATTGGCATCTGCAAGCTTTTCAATTTTATCACCTTAAGCATCGGCGCAAGATGCAAAGTTGACACATTCGAGCATTTGACATGTCTAATAGATTGTTTTGAGAAAGGTCATTGAACTGTGGAATTTGATAATATTGCATTTTGTATTTTTTTTGTTGGAGTTGCTTTTTTTTACAACTTAATTTACAACTCAAGGACCTGAGATTTTTAGTTGGCAACGAGTATTCATGACTCTTTGTAGTTATTTTAACAATAATAATAGAATTTCATCATATTATTATATTTTTAATTAATTTTTTTTTGTTCGAGACTTTTGTTTTAGGTGTTTGCAAATATTTGCAAAAATACTAGTTTTAGAATTTACACCTTAAGGATCAGAGATTTTGAGCCGGCAACAAGTATTCATGACTTTTTGTAGTTATTCTAACAATAATAATAGAATTTCATTATATTATTGTATTTTTTATTAATTTTTTTTATTGTTCGAGACTTTTGTTTTAGGCGTTTGGAAATATTTTTAAAAATACTAGTTTCAGAATTTGCACCTTAAGGACCAGAGATTTTGAGCCGGCAACGAGTATTCATGACTCTGTAGTTTTTCTAAAAACAATAATAAAATTTCGCCATATTATTGTATTTTTTATTAATTTATTTTTATTGTTCGAGACTTTTGTTTTAGGCGTTTCGAAATATTTTTTAAAATACTAGTTTCAGAATTTGCACCTTAAGGACCAGAGATTTTAAGCCGGCAACGAGTATTCATGACTGTGTAGTTTTTCTAAAAACAATAATAAAATTTCGCCATATTATTGTATTTTTTATTAATTTATTTTTATTGTTCGAGACTTTTGTTTTAGGTGTTTGCAAATATTTGTAAAAATACTAGTTTCAGAATTTATACCTTAAGGATCAGAGATTTTGAGCCGGCAACGAGTATTCATGAGTCTTTGTAGTTTTTCTAAAAACAATAATAAAATTTCGCCATATTATTGTATTTTTAATTAATTTTTTTTTATTGTTCGAGACTTTTGTTTTAGGCGTTTCGAAATATTTAAAAAAATATTAATTTCAGAATTTACACCTTAAGGATCAGAGATTTTGAGCCGGCAACGAGTATTCATGACTCTTTGTAGTTATTTTAACAATAATAATAGAATTTCATCATATTATTACATTTTTAATTAATTTTTTTTTGTTCGAGACTTTTGTTTTAGGCGTTTCGAAATATTTTTAAAAATACTAATTTCAGAGTTTACACCTTAAGGACCAGAGATTTGGAGCCGGCAACGAGTATTCATGACTCTTTGTAGTTTTTCTAACAATAATAATAAAATTTTGTCATATTATTATATTTTTTATTAATTTTTTTTCTATTGTTCGAGACTTTTGTTTTAGGCGTTTGGAAATATTAAAAAAAACACTAGTTCCAGAATTTACACCTTAAGGACCAGAGAATATAGATATTACTAATTCCTTGTTTTGTCATTGAAATCAAAATGCCTTGATGTCAATTTGTTTTTTTTGCCTATATTTAGAAATTTTGAAAGGAGAAAAATTGCTATTAGCAAAAGGCAACTATGGCAATATTTATGGCGCTGATATTTGAATATAATACCATATTATGTAGAATCAAAAAAAAAAAAATTACTAATTCCTTGTTTTGTCATTGAAATCAAAATGCCTTGATGTCAATTTGTTTTTTTTGCCTATATTTAGAAATTGTGAAAGGAGAAAAATTCCTATTACTAAAAGCCAACTATGGCAATATTTATGGCGCTGATATTTGAATATAATAACATATTATGTAGAATCAAAAAAAAATTAATAGAGTTCAGCCCTCGAATATTAGCCTCTCACTATGGTATAGCTGTACTTAATATACTGTTTTTTTTACCTTTTTGCCACACTCGAGTCTCATAACTGCGACCTTCAGAAAATCAGACTCGAGGTCTCAAAGATTAGCATAAGTAAACTGCCTATGTACAACTGATTACTAATCTTTTTTTTATGAGCCATGTGATCTAGCAGGTCTAATAAAATTACAATACCATAATATAGATCATTTATGATTTTATATGACTTAAATTTTTCATTGTACCAAAGCGATACATTAATGCTTCAATTTATAGACATAAATTTTTTAAAAGTAAACAACTATTTATTTTGGCAGTGAATTATAAGGAAATATATTTTGCTTTTTGTTCATGAATGAAATAAAGAAGATATATGAAGTAATTTTGGAGTAATCTAAAGTACAAGGAAGTGTAATGAAATAGAGACTACAGAGGCGCGAGAAACGAGAACGACGTAAATTAAGAACGGATAAATCTCGAGTGTTTTGACGCTATAGCCAATAATAGCATGCGAGGGTGGACCACGCGTTAACTGTGCTGCTTTGCCTCTTTGCCACCGAGGAACTTCATTATTCTACGCTCTCTCACAGTGCCCAAAAGTTCTCACTGGGATAATATTCATTCAGGCATTTTCATTGCCAATTTAAATCGCCATTTCGATTTGTAGGTTTTCTCTGATTTCATAAAATCGATAAATCAATTTTGCTACTTCGCTGAAATTTATCTCTCTAAATTAACCTAAATGGAAATAATTTCATAAAAAAAATGAAATATTGATAACATTAGCTACTATCAAGGGTGCATATCGTATTTTTTTTTGTATCCAAATTTCGAAACTAAAATTATTGATCTCTACTTCTGTCCTTTTTTAATGCACATTTTTCTGTTGTCTAAATTCTTAAATTCTAATGACATCAATTACTTTAGTTGATGCAATTCATTCTTAGGTTCAAACTATTAATTGTTGATGATAAAAATATTTTCACAATTACACCAATTTTTATTATCCTAATTAACTTCCGATAATTTCAATATAGAATTTATTAATGTAATTGTAACAATTTCATTTG
This sequence comes from Ephialtes manifestator, assembly GCA_963970395.1. Taxonomy (NCBI): domain Eukaryota; kingdom Metazoa; phylum Arthropoda; class Insecta; order Hymenoptera; family Ichneumonidae; genus Ephialtes; species Ephialtes manifestator. The sequence continues at coordinate 28,905,454 of OZ019975.1, read as the reverse complement.
CTACGAATTAATAATACTAAATGAACTACAGTTATTAATAAAACTAATTTACAATTGCCAAAAGTTACTACAATTTAATTTTATTATAATTAAATCCATTTACATATTAAAAATGAGGACCAAAATTCTATTCCAACTTAGACATGTAGAAAATCTATGGAAATCTTGCTCAGGAAATATCACAAACTTCATTGACGTAGTCGCAATCTGAATGTGCAGCTGATGTCGAAACTTTGTGAGGAGAAACTTATGTACGCACTGCACAGCAGATGTTGGACTATTTCGTAGTGTGAAACACTATCACATTGATAAACTGTACTACACGAGCACAGAGGAAGTTTATTGATGACAGAGTTTGCTGCTCTTTTCTCGCTTATTCGACCGACTCGAGATTTAACCAAGAGAGAATACTCGGGCCGCTTCGTCTACCGTATACCGACTCTCAATCTGTTCAATCTACCGTGGGGTTAACGTCACGGGTCATATTCATATACCACTAGCATTGTATAGAATCGTAGTCAGAGACTGACTTCGGAAAGTTGGCCTCCAATTCTTCATCACACAGTTGGTGTCAGAGGCTGAAAAACAATTTTTTTTTTAAACCTTACCTTATCGTACAAATAGTATTTATAGCCCATAAAGAAAAGGATTTTGCTTGTCCAGCAATAATATGATTAAAAAATGTATTATTTGCTAACCTGGAATAGAACAATAATTTTGTTCACGCGTCTAAAAAAATCTTTTGCTAGACTAATTTTTTTTTAGGGTAACAAATTTATTTACTGGGCTGAAATTTTTGTATTACACAAACAAATGTATTATTTGCTAACCTGGAATAGAACAATAATTTTGTTTACGCGTCTAAAAAATCTTTTGCTAGGCGAACTTTTTTGTTAGGGTAATAAATTTATTTGTTGGGCTAACATTTTTGTATTACACAAACAAATGTATTATTTGCTAACCTGGAATAGAACAATAATTTTGTTTACGCGTCTAAAAAATCTTTTGCTAGGTGAACTTTTTTGTTAGGCTAACAAATTTATTTTCTGGGCTGAAATTTTTGTATTACACAAACAAATGTGTTATTTGCTAACCTGGAATAGAACAATAATTTTGTTCACGCGTCTAAAAAATCTTTTGCTAAGCGAACTTTTTTTTTTAGGCTAACAAATTTATTTGCTGGGCTAACATTTTTGTATTACACAAACAAATGTATTATTTGCTAACCTGGAATAGAACAATAATTTAGTTTACGCGTCTAAAAAATCTTTTGCTAGGCGAACTTTTTTGTTAGGGTAATAAATTTATTTGTTGGGCTAACATTTTTGTATTACACAAACAAATGTATTATTTGCTAACCTGGAATAGAACAATAATTTTGTTTATGCCTCTAAAAAATCTTTTGCTAGTCGAACTTTTTTTTGTAGGCTAACAAATTTATTTGTTGGGCTGAAATTTTTGTATTACACAAAAAAATGTATTATTTGCTAACCTGGAATAGAACAATAATTTTGTTTACGCGTCTAAAAATGTTTTGCTAGGCAATCTTTTTTTTTAGACTAACAAATTTATTTACCGGGCTGAAATTTTTGTATTACACCAAAAAATGTATTATTTGCTAACCTGGAATAGAACAATAATTTTGTTTATGCCTCTAAAAAATCTTTTACTAGACGAACTTTTTTTTTAGGCTAACAAATTTATTTGTTGAGCTGAAATTTTTGTATTACACAAAAAAATGTATTATTTGCTAACCTGGAATAGAACAATAATTTTGTTTACGCGTCTAAAAAATCTTTTGCTAGGCTAACACGTTTTTGCGAAGGTGAAGAATTTATTTGCTAGGCTAACTTTTTTTTTAGGGTAACAAATTTATTTGCTGGGTTGAAATTTTTGTATTACACAAACAAATGTATTATTTGCTAACCTGGAATAGAACAATAATTTTGTTTACGCGTCTAAAAAATCTTTTGCTAGCCGAACTTTTTTTGTTAGGGTAACAAATTTATTTGTTGGGCTAACATTTTTGTATTACGCAAACAAATGTATTATTTGCTAACCTGGAATGGATCAATGATTTTATTTACGCGTCTGAAAAACCTTTTGATAGGTTAACACATTTTTGCGAAGATAAAAAATTTATTTGCTAAGCTAACTTTTTTTTTGTCGGGTAACAATTTTTTTTAGGGTGAAAAATATTTCGGTTTTTTGACAAATGTTTTTGCTAATCTAATAAATAACGCAATTCTCGTCCTGTATTAACAATAACAATATGTGCTCATTTTTTTTTAGACGTTTTGTCTGATTCGTGTCAATGTTCTTGATGTAGTTTTTGCAAAAGCTGAATTAAGTAGTTTGCTTATAAATTTATATGAAGTATTCATGGCACCAAATTACCAAGACTCGGCTGAGTCAATAATTTTCACTCTGAATCATACATACGAGTGGTTTGGCTGCTACTCAGAAACCAATTTTTCTTTTCATGACAAGAGTGACTAAGACGAAGTGGAAAATTACTATTGTTGCAAAAAATTTCCCAGTCATTGAGACAGTCATTCGAATTTATCATATGAGTCAAGTGAAAAGTTCCAAACTCTAAATTGTATTCCATTAGCAAACCATTTAAAATCACGACTACAGATTTAATATTTTTCGAATATTTTGCCATGTTATTAAAAATATATTTACACATTTTATTCAAATCAAACTTTTTACCCAATTTCATTGAAAAAAGTAATGAAAATCAAGATAACGAAGCAAGTATTGAGCTATTCTTTTTTTCATGAACTTATTTAACAAATCTATGGCCCTAATTTTTTTTTAATGTACTAATATTATCCTCCCCTAATAATAGATTACAAAAAAATACATACATTATTTTCAATAGTATAAATGAACGAGTAGAGTAACTGAAAAAAATGATATAATTTTGAATAAGACCCAATTTATTTTAAAAATGCTTTTAATATTCTCCCATTCAAATGTTGCTCACTTTTGTTAAAAAAAATACATACATTATTTTTAATATTATAAATGAACGAGAGTAGAATAACTGAAAAAAATGATATAATTTTGAATAAGACCCAATTTATTTAAAAAATGTTTTTAATATTCTCCCATTCAAATGTTGCTCACCTTTGTTTAAAAAAAACATACATTATTTTTAATATTATAAATGAACGAGAGTAGAATAACTGAAAAAATGATATAATTCTGAATAAGATTCAATTTATTTAAAAAATGTTTTTAATATTCTCCCATTCAAATGTTGCTCACCTTTGTTTAAAAAAAAACATACATTATTTTTAATATTATAAATGAATGAGTAGAATAACTGAAAAAAATGATATAATTTTGTATAAGACCCAATTTATTTAAAAAATGTTTTTAATATTCTCATATTTCGATGTTGTTCACCTTTGTTAAAAAAAAACATACATTATTTTTAAAAGTATAAATGAACGAGTAGAATAACTGAAAAAATGATATAATTCTGAATAAGATTCAATTTATTTAAAAAATGTTTTTAATATTCTCCCATTCAAATATTGCTCACCTTTGTTTAAAAAAAACATACATTATTTTTAATATTATAAATGAACGAGAGTAGAATAACTGAAAAAATGATATAATTCTGAATAAGACCCAATTTATTTAAAAAATGTTTTTAATATTCTCCCATTCAAATGTTGCTCACCTTTGTTTAAAAAAAAACATACATTATTTTTAATATTATAAATGAACGAGAGTAGAATAACTGAAAAAATGATATAATTTTGAATAAGATTCAATTTATTTAAAAAATGTTTTTAATATTCTCCCATTCAAATGTTGCTCACCTTTGTTAAAAAAAAATAAAAAAATATTTTCCTGTAGTAGAAGAAAGAAAAAAAAAGTCATCTAGCGTCTAGTCAGTCAATAATGGAAAGTCCACCTCACTTGCACTTTTTATTATAATAACAATGCTTTCACGTCTTTCAAAGTCACGTGGTTGTATCGTTCGTTTTCATTCATAAAAGGCAAAGCAGAGGTCGTACATACTATTGTACGTACGACGTAGCATGTGTATTTAACGAGACTTAAAGAGCTTCTGGAATCTCGTAGCAGGAACGACATGTTGTGTGGTGCATTATTGCAGCGGTGACTCCCAAGTATCATTCAGCTCGATCGTCGAGACGCGTTCTTAAAATTCATTGAACGAAACTCGTGCGTCTTTCCTCGAAAATCTCCATTCATGATCTCTTTCAACTTTTCAACGTAACGGCAATTCGACAAAATAAAAGAAAATAAATAAAGTCGAGTGGAAGACAATTTTTCTGGCTTCTGGAAACGTTTTTTTTTTTTACTATTTATTTTTCCGTTTCAAAACCTCATAACTTTTTCAAAATAAACATTAAGGGTGGAATTATTTTCGTCATTAATATTTCATAATTCCTAACATATTTAGAAAAAAAAAATCAAAATTTTTTAATTAATACAAAGAATATTAATTTTCAATAAAATTTCACCAAAAATTCGTGAATCCAATAAATTTTCGAATGAAAATTAAATGAGCGCATTTTTTGAATCAAGTAAATTAATAAAAAAATACTGTGATTTTGGTTAAAAAAAATTTTCTCTGCAATTATTAAAAATAAATGTATATGCGTTTATAAAATCAGCAAATGATGCAAATTGATAACTAGGAAAATTACACGATAAATGTTTATGAAATTATGGAGAATTATTAATATCTTTCGGAAGTGGCATTCCATTTTTTGAATCAAGTAAATTAATAAAAAATACCGCGATATTATTATTTTTTCTAATTTCACTTTTAAATTATTAATAATAGATGTTTATAAAAGCGGCAAATGATACAAATTAATAACTGGGGCAATTACATGATAAATTTTTATGAAATTGTGGAGATTTATTAATGTCTTTCGGAAGTGGCGCATCTGTTTCTTTTTTTTTTTTTTAACAATGTGTACAGTTTTGCCGCTGCTTCGGTGCACCTAATTTCTTCTGCCTTTGACGCAGCGCGACGTGCAGCCGACTCGTGCAGAAGCGCGAGACCGTCTCGAGCGGCGATTTACGAGACAACGTTGGCACGCACGCCGGCGGACGTCGTCGACCGGCAGAAAGACACACGCCGACTTGTCGCACTCGTGCCACCTTCGTGGTAACTATTCGCGCGACGAACACCAGACGACGTGAGAAAACGTGCGCGAGTCTCGCTCGAGGAATCGCAAAAACATCCGCTTTCGCTGTACTATAGGTACGCAATTACAGAACTTCGAATGAGACTTGAGTCGTTTACTCTTCTTGCGACAAAACGTACAATACATAACGATTTTTCTGTACAATTTTAATCCCCAAAAATAAAATAAAAGTAAAATCCATTTTCTAAATTTGCTTCAGCAAAGGACATTTTTTCCTAATTTTACTCTTATTTTCATATTGCCAAACTTTTTTTGGGAAAATAAGCAAAGGATTTTTTTTTATCGGTAAAAAAAATTGTTACAAAATTGTTGAAGAAGTTCAATTATAACATTTTATTCACATTTCTGAAAAAAAAAATAAAACCTGTTTTATGACTTAAATAAGTGTCATTGTATCCTCAATAATTGCAAATAATCAAAGTTACGCTTACGATATCAATAGAAATAGTTTGTCGCATAAAGGCAAAAAAAAAGATTATCCTGATTATTTAAGGGGAGGGAGTCAGGTGAAAAAAATTGATTTTGGAAATTCAATATCATCCAAATCCTATTGCATATAAAAGTGCCCAATACACTATATTGTTGGTGCCCGATTAAAGGATTTTTTACAGTCATCTGACTTGCATATACTTTTCAATATTATCTTAAGTAAAGTTCTTAGGTTTTCCATTCTGCGCATGATTCAGATCAAACTACTAGGCAGATTGGAATGGTTGACGTCTCATTTTCTTCTTCATGAAAAGATACACCGGCTAAATGGAGGAAACTATTTTTTTTTCATTCTGAAAGCAAAGTTAATCACTGATTTAGAAAATAGCATAAAATTTATTTATTAATAATTATGTCACTTAAAAAATATAACCTTTTATTAACATTTGCTCCATTTAGCCGGTGTATCTTTTCATGAAGATGAAAATGAGACTTCAACCATTCCAATCTGCCTAGTAGTTTGATCTGAATCATGCGCAGAATGGAAAACCTAAGAACTTTGCTTAAGGTAGTTCTGTCGCTTCACGCTCACTTCGCATAAGTTTCTGAAAAATGAGAGCGAATTGCAAAAACTTCTTGATGATATAAAAATCTGAAAAAAATCATGCATATTTAAGATACTTAAGACATTATTTCGACATAATAATAATTCCAAAATGTTATTAACAAATTGATGAAAAATAAAAATGATCAACAAATCTTCCGACAACCTAATTTTTTTGTTTCGATGAAAATGATTCGTTCATTTTTCTGAATACGTATGAATTTTTTCAAATTTTTTTCTTTGCTTTGAATTTTGTGATTTTTTCCATGTAAAAAATCGAAAAATTCAAAGCAAAGAAAAAAATTTGAAAAAATTCATACGTACTCAGAAAAATGAACAAATCATTTTCACCGAATCAAAAAAATTAAGTTGTCGGAAAATTTGTTAAACAATTTTATTTTTCATCAATTTGTTAATAACATTTTGGAATTATTATTATGCCGAATTAATGTCTTCAGCATCTTTAATATGCATGATTTTTTACAGATTTTTATATCATCGAGAAGTGTTTGCAATTCGCTCTCATTTTTCGGAAACTTATGCGAAGTGAGCGTGAAGCGACAGAACTACCTTAAGATAATATTGAAAAGCATATGCAAGTCAGACGACACTAAAAAATCCTTTCATCGAGTACCAACAATATAGTGCATTGGGCATTTTTATATGCAATAGGATTTGGGTGATATTGAATTTCCAAAATCAATTTTTTTTATTTGACTCCCTTCCCTTAAGGGCATTATAAAATTCTTCACGTTTACTTGTGAATTTTTGCATTTCCTTATTACATACTTCCTATTTTTATTATTATTTATTTTATAAAATGCTACATTTTTCAAATATTAATTTCTATTTTCCAATATTCTCACGTGTATATCTTGAATTTCTAATCACTATGTTCGAGTTAGCTGCCCCCATGTAGAGCGGTTTATCTCGTGTCGTACGTCACCGTTCGAGATAGTCGGGGGAGCCCAGTCACGATTTCGTTGCCACGGCCTTTCTCGTGCTGATATACCACGCTTTAGTTGATTTCCGGTTGCAAGCCGTGAACTAAAAAAGGGCGTGAGCCGTTCCTATCTCGACCTGCCGATAAGACTGCATACATAATGCTCTACTCTAAGGAAAAACGGAGGGCGTGCTTCGTTTTACATTGACTTCAAATATTCTGCAATGCAATTTTATAATATATAGAAAAATATTATATTTTACTGTACATTATAATAAGTATTAAAATATAATATTTTATTGTATATTATAATATGTATTAAAATGTTATTAAAGTTTTATATTTCATGAAATAAAATATTATATATTATATTATATTACTGGTATATAAATGAGAAACAAAATATAAATTTTAGTAAAATAATTACTAGTTTTGTATTTAAAAAAAAGGGAAATCGTATTGCCAGTTCGTATCATTCATAACATGCGACTAAAAGTTTTCCTACGAATTAATGTGCATTCCGCACATTGAGGAGATTTCATCCACGAAAGTTATATGTTTATAACTCACACCTGTGAGTTTCTCGGTCTCTCAATTTCCCGGTGATTATAATCGGCAATAATTACCGCTTGGTACTTACAATTAGTTATTTCCCACATTTTACAATTTCCGGAATTAAATGTGTTACTAATTGAGGCTGAATAAAATCATTTTTTCAACATACCACAAAATCGCTTTACAATGTTTATTGTATGTATTTACATTACACTTGTAATTACCACAATTGCTTGATAGTTGAAAGAAATTAAACTCATTTTAAAAATAGTTGTTGAAATTAACAATTAATAATTGTAGATAAATCGTAGCAAGAATAGAAACTTCAAATTGCAACTATTCATTATTTCTTAATTCCACTATTTTCATAATCCAATTAATTTGTACCAACTATTAAACAATTGCGGTAACAGACAAATTATCACTAACTATGTGTCATCATACTAACATTCTGTTGAAATTTTACTATTGCTCACAGTTAGAAATTTTTGTATGAAAATTAATATCAAGTATTTGACGTTTTTTTGCGGATACGCGTATACTAAATTTAATATACAAATATTAATTAATATACAAAAAAATGATCGTTGTAAAATTAATATACAGTGTATCAAAAACACTTCATAAAAGTTGTGTTTATAATATAATTATAATTTTACAACATATCTGTATATTAAATGAAATTTAATATATCTGCAAAAGAACTTTCAATACATACATTAATTTCCAAAATATTTAATACAGTATAGTAGATTTCTCAAAATCTCAACATTATTTACCATCACTATTTCATATTTATTTCAATTTAATGCAACTATAATAAAACAAAAAAAAAATCAACATGGGTCGCCAATGGATAATTGTCATTTCAAGTAGCCAGTAAATAAAAACCCCAATTTCTTTAAGTGTATGTCCAAATATTCGAGCTACGGATATAGAGTTGCTTGGAGGTAAAGCGTCGTGTTCGGGGCGCTTAAATACCCCTCCGTGTATACACACGAGCTTATCCACGCTTCGGAGCTTCTCCCACTCTTATACAACACAGAAAATGCATACCCATATATACACACAACGTATAAATACATACATACTCACACACACGCATACATATATAGATATACGAAAGAAAACGAGACACGCACAGCTCGTAGACGCATATATATATATATATGTATACGGACACACAAGTAAAGCTCCCCGAAAGCTCAGACTCACTCGGGGCAGACTAGCTATGCAACGAGTACTATATAGACGAGGGAATCGCGGGGGGTAAACACGCGGGACGAAACGAACGTGGCCCTGGCGCCTTCATTCGATCCACGCGGTTTCTCAGTAATATATAGTAAGAACTCATGAGTATATACGCTATATATATATAAATATATATAGTATATGCTGGCACACACGCTGCCCGCACTTTCCCTTTTCAAAATCGATTTTGGCGGGGTGGGCAGTCGACGACGTCGGCGTTTCAACCCCCAGGGCCGTGCCAAGGTCCTGACGCGCTTTCCCTCTCGCTTCCCTTTTTTTTTTTTTTTTTTCAACTCTTTTTTTTCCTTTTTTTTTTTATTTCCTCCTTTTCATCGTCATATTCACCAGGCACTCCCTTCGCGCTCATAAACGTGTACTGTATACCACTTCGTGTTTAAAAAAAAAAGAGGCAAAACCAACGGAAGCTGCGGGTGTGTATGTATATTTAGAACCGCAACGTTAAAGGTGAACGGACGAAATCGCGAGCTGAACGAACTCAGAACTCGGGCTCGTTTAGAAATGGATGCGATTGCTAGGTGTGAGAGACACGTGCGTGCACCGCACCCTGCTGACGAATCAACCCTTTCGGCAGAGGTGGGGCTGAATTAAATAGTGCGAAATTATTGTTTTTTTTTTTTTTTTTGGCTTTTTTTAATGAGCTTGGAATTTTTTTTGCGGGGAAACAAGAAGTTTTATTCGAGGAAAATATGAATTGTTATTATATAGATAGGATTTTGGTAACAATATTATGATTGGTTGATAATTTCTCAATCTTGATTCAAATACAAATAAGTTTTGATATATATTTTTTTTTAATGCGACGGTTTTTGATAAAAAAAGTATGAAGATTTAATTGGAAAATTTGAAAAGTTATCATTTATTATGTAGATGAAATGTTAAAAATGTCATAAAAAAATAAGAATGGATAGGTAATGGGAAAAAATTTAGCCCATTACTTTATCTGTTACTATGATTTTTGTGACATTTTGTTACAAATTATTACGGATTTTTTTTTTTTTAATTAAATACTAATTTATTTTGGAATCAGCATACTGTAAAAATTAAATTGTTGTTTGTTGTACTTTTAACAATGAGTTTTTGGCCACAAACGTCCACAGAATCTTTTTGTTTATTTACAAAAAAAAAATCTTGTATTTGAAGCACTTTACTGATCACGACCAAATTTGGTAGGTAGCAGTGCTAAATGTTATTTTTCATCTGTAGAAAATTTCAGTCGATTTGACGAGATTTGACGTGAATTAGAGTAAAACGAATATTTTTTGGAAAATTCAAAATCCCATAAAAACCGAACTTTCTTACAGATTTATTCCAAATTTAATACCGATCCTCCTTTAACATAGCTTTATTCATAATAAATTACTTAGCTATGTATCTAAAAAATTTCGAATGCTGGAGAGCGTACAACCATTTTTCAAAAATTGCAAAGTCGAATAAAATTCCAACATATTTCTGATTTTTTAAAAAAATTACCACAATCAAAGGCATCGAACTGCTTCACATGTTTGCTAAATTTCAGCCCAATTGTTAAAGCAGTTCTTGAGATATGTAAGTTTGAATTTTGACTCACAGCCACCCACACACACACGCACACACATCCATCCACAGATATTTTCTAAACCACTTTTTGTGGCGTTTTAAACCATTTTGAGTGTCCTGACACAAAAAAAAAACTCGAAAACCAAATTTTCGCACGAAAACAAAGCTTTCTCTATGAGGAAGCAAAAAGCTCTTTTACAAACTGGTTCAAATGTAGCATTTTCCCCCCTCCACCCCCTAATATACACTATGAATCGTTGATTAAACTACAAGGAGAAAAATCACTTGTTAGCATAGTGACAGCAAACTTTATTTGATGGCCTAGAAAATATATTTGCTGGCTTAACAAATAATTTTGCTGGCCTAGAAAATCTTTTTGCTGGTCTAGCAAATAATTTTGCTGGCCTAGCAAATAATTTTGCTGGCCTAGTAAATCTTTTTGCTGGTCTAGCAAATCTTTTTGCTGGTCTAGCAAATAATTTTGCTGGCCTAGCAAATCTTTTTGCTGGTCTAACAAATTTTTCGACAAGCCTAGCAAATCTTTTAGCTGTTCTAGCAAATTTTTCGACAAGCCTAGCAAATCTTTTAGCTGTTCTAGCAAATTTTTCGACAAGCCTAGCAAATCTTTTAGCTGGTCCAGCAAATTTTTCGACAATCCTAGCAAACAATTTTCGTTAGTCTAAGAAATAAGACTTTGCTGTCACAATATTAGCAACTGATTTGTTGATGCAACAAAAGTTTTCTCCGCGTGTACTCGCAGTGTACTTACATTGCAACCTTGCTATGTCTGTCTGGTCTGGTGGCCGGTCACGTGTTCCGTGCTTAAGGTATGCGTGTTCGCGTGGCCCAACATCGGGAGCGGAGGAAAGGCGCAAAGGGTTGAAAGTCTAGCCCGGTGGAAGGACCCAGTAGTAGTAGGGGGAGAGGGGGAGGAAATATAACACATACACACGTACAACTAACACGTAAGTGTGTAAGAGAAATGAGAGAGAAAGAGCGAGTGGAATTGCGAAGGCAGTAGACACGCCGGAACCGACAATATCAATGGCCGTGCACAGCCACCGCGTGCACCTCGCACCCTCGGGTGCCGCCGAAAATCCCCAAAAGCACACGAAACAAAGGGCCCACCCTTTGCTCCATACTCTTCTTCTCTTCGCCTACGAAATTTTCTCTCTTTCTCTTTCTCTTTCTCTTTTTTTCCTCTTTCCGTTCGTTTCCCACTTGCACACCGCACATAGTTATCTCCACACACTCATCCCCTTTTTCTCTTCCTCTCTTCGCATTCACCAGCGATCCACTCTGCTTTCCCCTTGCCTCTGGGCTTTTCCTCTTTTTTTTCTTTTCTTTTTTTTTTTTTAACTCTCGACCCTCCCGCGGACTCTTTCCTCTCGCTTCATCAATCCCTCTTTCACGACCACCCGTCGGGACCAACGCTGGTCGTCCATCAACATGCGCTCTCGTTTTCTCTTCCTATAATACTCGGTGTATATCATACCAAGCGAACTGCGGATGATTCTCAGCATAGAAATTTATCCACGTGCTCTGGGATGTGGATAATGTACTAATTTACAGTAGGATATCAACGTAAAGGGTAATTGAGAATTTATTTTTCAGAACATATTCTCGAAATATGTATCTTTGTTATTGTTACTCTTTGGTTTTTATTTTTTATTTATTATTCATTTTTTATACGTTTTATATTTGTTATATCAATCGTTGCAAAAAGTTATATTTCAATTCATCTACATATTTTATATGTTGTGAACAAAAAAAATTATCCTGCACCCAGTATACAAAAGTTCAAATTCTCAGCTTTTATAATATAAAATTCATATAAATTTTGAATAAGACACTATCTCAATAATAAGAATTTAAAAAAATACATCAATACATGGTAAATTAAAATTGAAATTAAAATTGAAATAAAAATTGAAATAAAAATTGAAATTAAAATTGAAATAAAAATTGAAATAAAAATTGAAATAAAAATTGAAATTAAAATTGAAACTAAAATTGAAATTAAAATTGAAATTAAAATTAAAATAAAAATTGAAATTGAAATTAAAATTAAAATTGAAATTGAAATTGAAAATGAAAATGAAAATGAAATAAAAATAAAAATAAATACATCAATAAATGGAAAAATAAAAATTGAAATTAAAATTGAAATTAAAATTGAAATTAAAATTGAAATTATAATTGAAATTATAATTGAAATTAAAATTGAAATTAAAATTGACATTAAAATTGAAACTAAAATTGAAATTAAAATTGAAATTAAAATTGAAATTATAATTGAAATTAAAATTGAAATTAAAATTGACATTAAAATTGAAACTAAAATTGAAATTAAAATTGAAATTAAAATTGAAATTAAAATTGAAATTGAAATTAAAATTAAAATTGAAATTAAAATTAAAATTAAAATTAAAATTAAAATTAAAATTAAAATTAAAATTAAAATTACTGACAACTATGAGAAACTGGTTCGATGAATAGCGTTGACACGTACAAAGAATATATCGTAAATGCATAGAAGGGGATGCAGTACCACCGTGCGTCCACTCGTTGTGCTGCATGCTGACTTGTTGCACTCGGAGTCGAGTTTGTTGGGTGCGAGAGCCCTCGGCTCTTTGCCACCAAACGGGGCCAAAGAAATGCGCATGATAATGGCAACGACGATGCCGTCGTCGTCGACGTCGCCGACGCCGCCAACGCCGACTAGAACACACCGTTGGGTATCGAGTTTCCCCTACTTATACTTTCACTTTCCTCTCGCCTTCTGCCTCAGCCCCATATATATATATGGGGCATTCCAAGACAACTCGATAAACGGTTGACCCTTCGGATTTTCAATTGAACTTATTTTTATTTCACTGGCTTGTACCACATCAAAAACGATTTAAAAAAAATTAATTTTTTTTAATACCTTTTCGCCGAATATTAAAAGTGGAAAAAATATTCCATATAAAAAAAAATTGAAAATAATCGCATTTCATTTTTAAACCTTCGGAATCGAAATTTTAAAACTGTTCCGTTTGATGTTCCCCTTTTTTCGATGATTTCACTTTAAAAATTGCGTTATTATATAGTTTGATTAGAGGTTTTATTCACGGTAAATTGTAGAATAATTTTTTCTTTCATAATTTAATGCATACTGAAACAATTTTTTCAATTTGAAAAGGAATATAGTATTTTGTCATTTTTCGAAAATGATTAAATCACTCAATTGCCAGAAAAAAATGTAAAACTACTATTTTTTTTAAATTGAATTAAGAATATTAGCAAAAAAAAATCATTTTTTTAAATTTCATTGTTATGAAGATTTTTTTTGCACTTCTACCATTTTCAAAGCCGGATAGCAGGGCATAAAAAAATATTTTTTGGCCATTATTGGGTTGATTGTACCAGTGAAATAGGAATAAGTCCAATGAAAATTATGAACTTAAAAAATTCTATAAATTATTTTTCTTTACTCACTACCGCATTTATTATTTTCCTCGAAATTTTATATAACCTTCAGAAGTATGTACAGAATGTATAAAAAATATTCTCGCTAAAAGGCGAAAAATATTTGGAGATAAAAAAAATCAAATTTAACATTCACTATTTCTAGTGACGAAGAATGCCTCATATGTGTTTGTATATAGGCGCGTCCTATATGCACACACATATATATATATATACGCAGACATCTTAATTCTGTATATAACTCGAGCACAGACCGTAGACTCTGTTGTCCGCTTAACGTGCCGAGCAGAATATCATTTTCTGCCAACGAACCTGTCGCCACGCATCGATAACACAGGCCAGACGATTCCCTTTGCTTCCGGCGTGGGATGTTTTCTTCCTCGACGAGAAACCTACACTCGTTTAACTTCTATTTCTTTTTTGTTGATATTTTTTTCGCTGTTATTATGTTGTTACCTACCAGCCTTATCACTTAGAGTAGATTAGAAAGCACTTTTTTTTTATTTATAGACACACGATCCTAGTTTTCTATCGTTGACAGTTTTGTAATCATCGATCTATTATCTGTGCGGCTGCACGACGCTAAAAGACCAACAACAATGTCTCTCCGAGTCATTGTTCTCGAGTGGCAGATACAGTAGATTCTCTTGTACCTACAGTTTTGTTTTGCATTGTGATTGTGACTGCAAAAAATAGATTTTACATCATGTCCAACCATCGCACTTTTGTGTAAAATAATGCTGTCCGAAATAGCACATTTATCACAATTTTGTATTCTCCAACTTTGTGATGTAAAAATAATTGACGTTTTTTTTTTTTTTTTTTTTTCAAACTTGTTGGACATCGAACGAACTCGGTTTATTTTCTGAACACTTTTTGCAACACGAAATAGAATTTAGAAGACATTTTTTCATCTCTGGATTTAATAAAAACAGAATTTTTGGAAAAATTTATTCGACATAGAAATTTACTGACATTTTTGTATTTTCATTTTTTATTATTCAAAAGGTAAATGAAGAAAATTTATATGGGATCATATAAACAACTCTATAAATTCGCTTATAAACTATTATTTATTTTTTTTTTTATAAAAAAATTTATATCGTATGAACCCAAATCTTCTTTCAACATAATTTTATATAATTACACTTTTCCCCATTTGAATTAAAAAAAAAAACAAAACATTCGATTTATGCAATTTTGTCCTATTTAATAAAATCAAAAATATTCCTTGAAAAGCAGAAAGACAAAAATGCAGGAATATTATCTGCTAATTTCGTACGAAAAAAAAACTATACATGTGATCAATTTATTCATTTGATTCACATCCGTCTATCTCGCTTCTCATATAAAAAAACTCACAATCCGAAGCAGCACGTGCTTAAAATTTTACATTTCTATAAATCCTTATATGAAATTTTATTTTTCCACAAAAAATGTATAATCAAATGAAGCCAAATTTTTTTACAGCGTAATAAAAAGAATTTAAAAAAACAAATCATTCGATTTATGCAATTTTATCATATTTAATAAAATGAAAAATATTTCTTGAAAAGCAGAAAGACAAAATGCAGGAATATTATTTGTTAATTTCGTACGAAAAAAAAAACATTTGATTCACATCCGTCTATCTCGCTTCTCATATAAAAAAGCTCAAAATCCGAAGCAGCACGTGCTTAAAATTTTACATTTCTATAAATCCTTATATGAAATTTTATTTTTCCACAAAAAATGTATAATCAAATGAAGCCAAATTTTTTTACAGCGTAATAAAAAGAATTAAAAAAAACAAATCATTCGATTTATGCAATTTTATCATATTTAATAAAATGAAAAATATTTCTTGAAAAGCAGAAAGACAAAATGCAGGAATATTATCTGTTAATTTCGTACGAAAAAAAAACATTTGATTCACATCCGTCTATCTCGCTTCTCATATAAAAAACGTACAATCCAAAGCAGCACGTGCTTAAAATTTTACATTTCTATAAATTCGCATATGAAATTTTATTTTTCCACAAAAAATGTATAATCAAATGAAGCCAAATCTTCCTTCAGCATAATAAAGAGAATAAAAAAAAACAAATCATTCGATTTATGCAATTTTGTCCTATTTAATAAAATGAAAAATATTTCTTGAAAAGCAGAAAGACAAAAGTGCAGGAATATTATCTGTTAATTTCGTACGAAAAAAAAACTGTACATGTGATCAATTTATGCATTTGAATCACATCCGTCTATCTCGCTTCTCATATAAAAAAAACTCAAAATCCGAAGCAGCACGTGTTTAAAATTTTACATTTCTATAAATCCTTATATGAAATTTTATTTTTCCACAAAAAATGTATAATCAAATGAAGCCAAATCTTCCTTCAGCATAATAAAAAGAATTAAAAAAAAAACCAAATCATTCGATTTATGCAATTTTGTCCTATTTAATAAAATGAAAAATATTTCTTGAAAAGCAGAAAAACAAAATGCAGGATTACGAATATTGTCTGGTAAATTCGTACGAAAAAAATGCAGTTAAACGTGCATATGCTCGAGGCCCTCTCGTTAAACTTGCTCTTAAGGTGTGTATCCAACGAAAGATATAAGAGGGTGAAAGAGCCTCCGTCAGTTACTGGGTTTTGTCGGTCGAAAAATCAATACCTGCGAAAGCGAAAGTACGTGGGAGCCGGAGGCTCGTTTCCACCCTGTACTCCTCGTACTCCACTCATCCTTTCTCCTCCGCCGCCACCTCATCGCGATCTTCTCTTTCATTTCCACTCCTTTCTGCGCTGCATCCTCCCGCCTTTTTTCTCCGCTATCCCTTTTGCGTTTCTTCTTACGTACTCAGCCTATACTCGTCTTTTTCTCACTGCTGCAGTTCTTTCGCTGGTTCATTCATAACGCTCGAGCTCGTTGAGCGTGCCAAACTCGTTTTGCTGTGCTCATCCTGTAGTCTTTCTTTTCTGTGAATTCTTTCGCGTTTTAAACGTTTATAAGCCTTATTTACACGACACAAAGACAGTGCATAAAATTTCGAATAAAAAACATATTGATGAACTTTATTGGCATTTAAATTTTATTGTTTATCTTTTTAATTTTCATGAACAACATTGTTAACAAAATTTATTATTGCATAAAGCGCGGCGGGAAATAAATCAAATGTGGTATATATATATTTTTTTTAATATCCGAGGTTTTTCAAATTAAAATTTTGGGGATGTTCAAATTTAGGGAATTTCAGTTGATTAATTATACAAATACTATCGGAAAATTACAAGGTAAACTTGTAATTTATAAATGTAGTAAATTTAGCCGAAATTATTTTCTTTTTTGAAATTTTTATTGGTTAATTTTAATATAAACTTTATATTGATTAACATAACTTATAAATAATATTTATAAAATAATTTTATATTAATTATCAGTTAATTAAAATAGAATTGCTGGGAATAAAAATTTCGGTGATAAAAAAGTATTTCTCTTTTGAAACTTTGATAACGAAATGGTTAATATTTATGGAAATTAATTATTGCGTAAGATGCGGTGGAAAGTATATGTATCGTTGTTTACCAAATTGAATACATCAGGTTCGCAACACGAGACAATACTACTGCTTCCGTAATTCGTAAATGCATTCACCACAGCAAAACCCTCTCTCCGTTTTCAACGGGACACCGTTCCACGAGTATTCTCCTCGGATTCCTCGAATATCTCGATGGAGAACAATTACTACGTTGATTGAATCCATTGTACACCAAGATTTACGCGCTTGCCTGTTCGTTAGTACGTCGTGGTTGGGTTTGCTAAGATGGTTTCGTAATCGACAAGAAAACTGTAAATTTCCGAGCACAGATTTCTACATATATTTATTTTTAAAATTTTCCAAAATCTGCACAAAAAAAAAACTTTAAACTTTACCAATTTTCCATATGCAAAAATGTCAATTATTTAGCTAATTAGAAATAACACATAAAAAGCAAGGGTCATGAATTTATATTCTTTATATTGTTATTCATCATTTTTAGCCATTTTTTAGAAAAATAGAAACTTTTATAAATAAAAAAAAATACATTTTTATTCGTCGATTAAAGAATTACAAAAAATTACGTGTCAAAAAGTGCTTGACACGAATCACGAATAAATGACAAATAAAAATTTAATTCCCTTCTAAAATGTTTTACAAAATTTTCGCAAAATTTGAAGAAATTTTGAGTGATAAATTAATTCACAAATTTTGATTGCGGTTTTTGGCAATATTTTTGCAAATGATGTATTTATATCATTTTCAAAAATACATACAAGCACAGCTTTCCGCAGACGTTTATTTAAAAAATTCCGAAGAATCTAAAAAAAAAAAAGAAAACTCTAATTTTACCAATTTTCCAAATGCAAAAACGTCAATCATTTAATTAATCAGAAATAACAGATAAAATACAAGGGTCATGAATTTATATTCTTTATATTGTTATTCATCATTTTTAGCCATTTTTTAGAGAAACAGAAACTTTTACAAATTAAAAAAAAACATTTTTATTCGTCGATTAAATAATTACAAAAAATTACGTGTCAAAAAGTGTTTGACATGAATCACGAGTAAATTTTTAAAAAATGTGTATAAAAAATGACAAAAAAAAACTAATTCCCATTTTAAATGTTTTACAAAATTTTCGCAAAATTTGAAGGAATTTTGAGTGATTAATTAATTCACAAATTATGATTGCGGTTTTTGGCAATATTTTTTCAAATTATGTATTTACATCATTTTCAAAAATACATACAAGCACAGTTTTCTGCAGACATTTATTTTAAAAATTCCCAGAATCTGCAAAAAAAAAAAAAAAAACTTTAAATTTTACCAATTTTCCAAATGCAAAAATGTCAATTTTTTAATTAATCAGAAACAACAGAAAAAAAACAAGGGACATTAACTTATATTCTTTATATTGTTATTCATAATTTTTAGCCATTTCTTAGAGTAACAGAAACTTGTACAAATAAAAAAAATACATTTTTATTCGTCGATTAAATAATTACGAAAAATGACGTGTCAAAAACTGCTTGACAGGAATCACAAATAAATGACAAAAACATGTGAATAAAAAAATTAACAAATTAAAATCCCTTCTAAAACGTTTCACAAAATTTTCGCAAAATTTGAAGAAATTTTGAGTGATAAATTAATTCACAAATTTTGATTGCGGTTTTTGGTAATACTTTTAGCTAATTATGTATTTTTACATTTGTTGAAGCAAAAGGTGCAAATAATTGCAGAGTATAATGATGAGCTATTCGTAGTGCAAGAGTCGAGAGTGCGAAATGACGAATAGTCGGATGAATTTGTCAAGGCGTACGAGAAATGACGCCGAGCGTCGTCTGCACATGTGCTGCGCTATCCACTTCCTCTCGACTGCTTATACGAAAACAACACCGTATACCGCGAGCCCTCAGTCGAGCGCTTACCTTTTCTTTCTTTTTTATTATTCTACAGACGCACGGCGCCGACGTCTGTCTCTTTGAGGATTGACGACTATGCTCCGATATGAGTTACGGGATGTGCTTGCCAGCAAAATATATTACGCGCGTCCACCCACACAAACACGCACCACAAATTATGCCAACGCGTTAATTCGCAACAGCATTAACATTGGTTGAAAAAATTTCATTGTATTCTCTTATTGATTCGCCAATTATAATTTTTATATGTTATAAAAATTATATTACTAAAATTACGATTAATTAAATAAAACAATTACATTAAAAAAAACTTTGACCAACCTGTAAAGTTTCAGCAAAATATTGTCGTATATTATGTAATTTAGTAACGAATATAAAATAACATTTTTATATTAATTCAACAAAATAAAGAAGTTTTAAATAAACTCAATTCTTTTTAATCAAATGTAAATAAATACTAACTATTTATAAATTAGACATTTAAAAAAAAAAATAAATAGCCTTAATTTTGTGAGAAATATTTCAGTAAAATGTTATCAATATATGAAAACTTAATATACGAGTAAATATAAAATAACTTTTTTTTAAATTCAACAAAATAAAGAAGTTTTAAATAAATTCAATTTTTTATCAAATGTAAATAAATAAAAACTTTTTATAAATTAGACATTTAAAAAAAAATAAATAGCCTTAATTTGTGAGTAATATTTCAGTAAAATATTGTCAATATATGAAAACTTAATATACGAGTAAATATAAACAAACTTTTTTTGAAAATTCAACTGAATAAAGGAGTTTTAAATAAACTCAATTTTTTTACCAAATGTAAATAAATAATAATTTTTTTAAATGAGACATTTTTTAATTTTTCAATAAACAGCCTAAATTTTGGGGCTATTATTAATTTTTTCTAAATTAGTACTTTTTTTCATAGGCAATTGAGAATTACAAATGGAACGAATAAATAACAACAACAAAATTGTGATTAATTAGAACCTACTTAAAGAAAAAAAAAATTGTTATTCGTTGGGCCAAATAAACTTTAACTTTGTTCAGCTATTATATACATTTTTGTATATTTCAATATTATTTTTCACTGCTATATAACGGCATATAAAAAGAAATGTATTCATCTATCACTGATATCAGCTCATGGCACTTTATATGCGAATTCTGAACATAAAAAGTAACTTTAAGTTAGCATTCCATATCCAGGCAAATATTTCTATCACTAAAATCAATTTTCTTCAATTCCATGATTTTTATTCATGGAACTGCTTCTTCTTGATGTTTCGTAGCAACATGCAAAGTATATATATTTATTCATACGTCGAGAGGTTTATTTATACGTAATCTTCTTTCACGGACTTTCCCATCTTTCCTCTTGTCTGCTCTTCGTCATGCGTAGGCGTGAGCTCGTTAGCCCTTTGGTATCCGGAGAAGCATACATCTCCACACAGCATCTCAATTTTAAATTCATATTTCATGCGCATAAACAATAAAATGATAATCTTGTTTACGATTTTTAATGAATCCATTTTCCATTATTGTTACAGCAGCGGTTCGGGTGGAAAAATTCTCGTGAGCAACCTGCCAGCCCACGCAAGATTCGAGGACGTTGAGCTCCTGTTCTCGAGTTACGGACAGGTGCAAAACGTCGAGAAGGTATCGTCGCGCGATCCGAATACCCAAACCGTCCTTGTCAGCTATGAATCGCAGGACCAGGCACAGCAGTAAGTTAATCAATTAATATCGAATGAATTACACACTAACAAAAAAAAATTCAAAAGAAAAATACTAAAATATTGTAGAGAAACTGGGTTAGAATATTAAAAGGTTGACTCAATTTATAGAATTATAATTATTTGTACAAGAAACAGAAAAATTCATTCATTTGCTAACCCTTTAACTGCTATGTAATATATTTACTATATAGAGGAATATCTTTTTTAGTATTCATTTTTTATTCTACAAAAACTGGATTTACCTCACTGAGAGAAAAAATGTAGAAATTAACTAAATCGGCGTTTGCCCTCATTCAAACGAATTTCTCGTTTAGGACAACCAAATGTTTAGTTTCTTCAATAATTATTTGATTCAGTTGACTAAAATATATTTGCGGTAACCAAAATATTTGTTATACCAACTAAAAATTCATTTGAACGAGGGTGAACGCCGATTTAGTTCATTCTATCATTTTTTTTCTCAGTAATCAAGAATGCATTCTGCAGTTTAATTCTGTGACAGAAAAATGCATTTCGTTTTCCAAAGTGATGTTTTTTTTGTCATGTTTGTCCTGGATAGTATTGAGGCTTTTCAAAAATCTTTTTTTTCTATGATATGAAAATTCTGGATATATTTAACAAGAAAATTCCACAAGGAATTATTATATCACCATTGTGATTCACAAAAAAATCCAGCATTAACGGTTCTATTGAAATTGCGAACCCATTTGCTAGATTAGAGGAAAAGTTATTTTTCAAAAAACGTTTTTCCAATTTTAATCCAATAATGCTCAAAAAATATTTACACGTGAGAGTTAAAAAAGTGAATATTTCAAAAGGACAATTTTGCCATTATTATCATTCAGAAAAATGATTAACATTGAATCAATTTTTTTGTTTATGAGATATTAGCTTGATTATTGAGGCTTTTCGAAAATCATTTTTTTCTATGATATGAAAATTCTGGATATATTTAACAAGAAAATTCCACAAGGAATCCATAAAAAATTCTGATTTTGATATCGCACATAAAAATAAAAAGAGACTCCTTCAAAAGTGTTATTATATCACTATTGTGATTCACAAAAATATCCAGCATCAACGCTTCTATTCAAATTTCGAACCCATTTATTAGATTAGAGAAAAAGCTGTTTTTGAAGAAACTATTTTCAATTTTAATCCAATAATGCTGAAAAAATATTTACACGTGAGAGTTAAAAAAGTGAATATTTCAAAAGGACAATTTTGTCATTATTATCATTCAGAAAAATGATTAACATTGAATCAATTTTTTTGTTTATGAGATATTAGCTTGATTATTGAGGCTTTTCAAAAATCATTTTTTTCTATGATATGAAAATTCTGGATATATTTAACAAGAAAATTCCACAAGGAATTCATAAAAAATTCTGATTTTAATATCGCACACAAAAATAAAAAGAGACTCCTTCAAAAGTGTTATTATATCACTATTGTGATTCACAAAAATGTCCAGCATCAACGGTTCTATTCCAATTTTGAACCCATTTATTAGATTAGAAGAAAAGCTATTTTTCAAAAAACGTTTTTCAATTTTAATCCAATAATGCTGAAAAAATATTTACACGTGAGAGTTAAAAAAGTGAATATTTCAAAAGGACAATTTTGCCATTATTATCATTCAGAAAAATGATTAACATTGAATCAATTTTTTTGTTTATGAGATATTAGCTTGATTATTGAGGCTTTTCAAAAATCATTTTTTTTCTATGATATGAAAATTCTGGATATATTTAACAAGAAAATTCCACAAGGAATTCATCAAAAATTCTGATTTTAATATCGCACACAAAAATAAAAAGAGACTCCTTCAAAAGTGTTATTATATCACTATTGTGATTCACAAAAATGTCCAGCATCAACGGTTCTATTCCAATTTTGAACCCATTTATTAGATTAGAAGAAAAGCTATTTTTCAAAAAACGTTTTTCAATTTTAATCCAATAATGCTGAAAAAATATTTACACGTGAGAGTTAAAAAAGTGAATATTTCAAAAGGACAATTTTGCCATTATTATCATTCAGAAAAATGATTAACATTAAATCAATTTTTTTGTTTATGAGATATTAGCTTGATTATTGAGGCTTTTCAAAAATCATTTTTTTCTATGATATGAAAATTCTGGATATATTTAACAAGAAAATTCCACAAGGAATTCATCAAAAATTTTGATTTTAATATCGCACACAAAAATAAAAAGAGACTCCTTCAAAAGTGTTATTATATCACTATTGTGATTCACAAAAATGTCCAGCATCAACGCTTCTATTCAAATTTCGAACCCATTTATTAGATTAGAGAAAAAGCTGTTTTTGAAGAAACTATTTTCAATTTTAATCCAATAATGCTGAAAAAATATTTACACGTGAGAGTTTAAAAAGTGAATATTTCAAAAGGACAATTTCGCCATTATTATCATTCAGAAAAATGATTAACATTGAATCAATTTTTTTGTTTATGAGATATTAGCTTGATTATTGAGGCTTTTCAAAAATCATTTTTTTCTATGATATGAAAATTCTGGATATATTTAACAAGAAAATTCCACAAGAAATTCATCAAAAATTTTGATTTTAATATCGCACACAAAAATAAAAAGAGTCCTTCAAAAGTGTTATTATATCACTATTGTGATTCACAAAAATGTCCAGCATCAACGCTTCTATTCCAATTTCGAACCCATTTATTAGATTAGAGGAAAAGCTATTTTTGAAAAAACGTTTTTCAATTTTAATCCACGTGAGAGTTAAAAAAGTGAATATTTCAAAAGGACAATTTTGACATTATTATCAGTCGGAAAAATGATTAACATTGAATCAATTCTTTTGTTTATGACATATTAGCTTGACTAATGGTTTTATTTATTTTTTTCAGGGTTGTGAACCAACTTGATGGATACCAGTACGAAGGTACACCATTAAAAGTGGAAATGTCGAGCGCGGAGAGCCGACGGAGGGCACGCAGCCAGCGTGGAGGCGTCGCGTTCTCCGGTTTGCCGGGTTCAGGTCGTCAAACGGATTTTCCACTTCGTATTCTCGTGCAGTCTGACATGGTCGGTGCGATAATCGGTCGCCAGGGCTCGACCATACGCCAGATAACGCAGATGACTCGTGCCAGGGTAGACGTTCATCGCAAAGACAATGTCGGCTCCGTCGAGAAGGCGATCACAATTTACGGCAATCCTGACAATTGCACGAACGCGTGCAAGAAGATATTGGAAGTGATGCAGCAGGAAGCCAACAACACGAATAAAGGGTGAATATAACTTTTTTTTCAATTATAAAATGTATCAAAAACAGTCGAAAAAATTCTAAATGTATTATTTTTTTTCAGTGAAATCACGCTGAAGATGCTCGCACACAACAATCTGATTGGACGTATAATCGGCAAAGGCGGTAACACGATCAAGAGAATCATGCAAGACACTGATTCGAAAATTACCGTCAGCAGTATAAACGACATAAACAGCTTCAATCTCGAACGCATCATCACGGTCAAGGGTACGATCGACAATATGAGCAAAGCCGAGTCGATGATCTCCAGCAAATTGCGTCAGAGCTACGAGAACGATCTCCAAGCAATGGCGGTAAGTACATTGAAAAAAAATTCTGTTGCGGGCTGCCAAAAATAAGTATTTTTTAATTAACTCCAGTTCTTATTCGGTCAATTCCATTTAACGTTGAAATAATAAAATATTATTTTGCTTATTTTAGAGCTATTGTTTCGATCTCGTATGGAATTGGAGGAATTAGAATTCAAATTAAGTTGATAAATCAATGACATTTTTCTTTCAGTGTAAAAACGTTGAATAAGTCAGAATTTTTCGTGAGATTGTCACAGAGAAATATATTGAATTGTTAGAATCAACTTTGGCGCCAAAAATAATGGAAATGGTTGAGTTAATCCATTAATTAATTCGTTGGGTCAGTCAACTTGTTGCTTTTTAAAAACTTTTATTAGCTTTTGAACATTCAAGTTGATTTCTGGCAGCTCACAATTTTTTTCTGATTGCCAAAACTAACTTCAGAGAAAAAATTATTTATTAATTTATGAAGAAATTGCATTAATCAAAAAACGATTCGCTTTTGCTCTGACAAAAGATCTGTAATTTAAACTGCACTTCCAATTCTTACAATTCCGTATATATAAAAAATAATAACAAACCATTTTTCAACCGAATATTCTATTGTTTCAATCTCACACAAAATTCCAAGAAACATAAATGAAGTTAAAATAAAAAAATTTCTTTTACAACTATTAACATTTTTTTTCGTTTCCAACTATTATTAGTTTATTGGCACTCAAATTAGTTTTACCAAACTTTAGTAAAAACTTTTTTTTGACTATATTAATGAAAATAAAACAAATAAGTAAATGTAAAGATTTATACGTAGAATCTTAAATACGTAGAAATTAAATTAGTGAAGATGGATGAATAAAGTTTGTATTTTTGACAATTAAACAATATGATAATTGAATTTTTTGTCGTTACAGCCCCAAAGCATGATGTTCCCGGGACTTCATCCAATGGCGATGATGTCGACCGCTGGGATGGGCTACAGTTCGCGAGGTCCTGGTCTTTATGGCTCCGGACCGGCGCCTTACGCTTATCAGGGTAGTTTACCGGCGCAACAGCATCCTACCGTGCCGGCCGATACCCAGGAAACGACTTTTTTGTACATTCCCAACAACAGCGTCGGTGCGATTATCGGGACCAAAGGATCGCACATAAGGAATATCATTAGATTCTCCGGTGCCAGTGTCAAGATCGCGCCTCTCGAACAGGACAAACCTGCTGATCAACAAACCGAGAGGAAGGTCACCATCGTTGGTTCGCCAGAGTCACAATGGAAGGTGAGTCATCCAACTTTCAAAATGCTTCACGCGTTTTTACCAACACAAGAAAAAAAATATCATAAAAACACATCGTTTCTGTACTCGTCATGCTAACAATCGTCAAACGCAAATCGTGTTGCAAAAAAAAAAAACAAAATGAAATGATAATTTTTGAATTGATAATACAAATACGAAGATTTTTACTCGCGCTGGATAAGAATTGCAAATACATCGTTACTTTAAATTTACTTTTTGTAAAACATGCTGAATAATGCCAAATTCTTATTTTTTAAAAACAATATTGCGATATTCACAATAAAATATATAAACATGTAAATATAGAATCTTTAAAAATTGTTATAATAAGGAAAATAATGGTTTATCAATTTCTCTATTATCCGGATTTTCATGTCATTTTATAATGAATATCTTTGGAACAATATTTCTTTTGATAGAAAATATCATGTTTATAGATTTTATAGAAAAAAATATATTACTCAAAGACAAATAAACAAATTAAGTGATTTTTTAAGTAATGGGGTAGTCGAAGTTTTGAATTAAATTCAAATAATCATTCCAATTTTGATTCACATAGCCCAGGAGATTAAAAAGATTTTAACATTTTGAAGTAAAAACATTAATAACAAAGTAACAATAAATAGCAAATTTGTAAAAAAAATGTCATCATTATGACATAATGAATTGCAAAATGTGTAAGATGATGAATTCAGTTTGACTAACGCAAAGCGCGCGCGATGTATCGATGCCGCTCAAGTTTTCCAGTACAGAAAATAAAGGTATACCTTTGCCGATTCGTCGGTGGTCATGGTGCTAGCGGACGAGATTGGTAACTCGTACGTTCGCCCGAACCCGGTTCGATTCCTCATGGTTGCACTTATTATTTCATATGTGGTTTTTTTTCGGATGACTTACACTCTAACGAGTTGTCTATGGAAAAAATGTGAAAAATTTCAATTGTTTATAAAAAATAGATAATTTATTAAATATTCACGTGGTTTAGGTAAAATATCCTGCTCATTTGGGGTGATGGCGTATGCAGGCATCACCTTGATAAAAGTAGGGAAATTAAAGAAGGGATTCCTGTGGTTGAATTGCGCAAGATACATTGCTTTGCAACCCCCGTACCCCTACGACATAAAAAATATTTTTTTATTTTTAAACCATTATTTCCATACTCGTAATGCATACGAATATTTAACAATAATCATTTTGCTGCACCAAAAAAAAAATTCAAATTATAATCCGAGTCAAAGGTAAAACGAAAAATTAATTTTTTCAAAATTTACTCCATAAATATCCTACAATATTATAAGAAAAAATAAATTTATATATGGAATAAATGAACAAATTAAGTGAGTTATATGTAATGGAATCGTCACAATTTTGAGCCAAACTCAATTTATTTCAACATTTGTATAGTTAAAAATTAACAACTGCAAAACAGTATATTAACAAAATGTATGCATCACGGCATAATAATATTCAAAATATATGCGATAATGCATTCAGTTTATCGATATATCGATGCCTTCAGGCTTCTCCAGTATACGAACGAAATGTAAACCTTCGCCGCCTGGTCGGTGGTCACAGTGCTAGCGTACGAGATTGATAACCTCAACGTTCGCCTGGACCCGGTTCGATTCCTCGTGAATATACTAATTATTTCACTGTGGTTTTTTCCGAATTATAAAATTCTAACGAATTGTCAAAAATATGTTGATGATTTTCAATTATTTGATTTAAAAAATAGGTAGTTTAAAAATTATCTACGTGTTTTACGGAATATCCTGCTGGTTTGGGGTAATGTCGTATGTAGGCATTACCTTGATATATGCAGGAATAATAAAGAAGAGGTTCCTGTGATTGAATTGCGCAAAATACATTGCATTACAATCCCCGTACCTCTACGACAAAAAAAAAACATTTTTTGTTGTTTTTATACAAAATTGTTGCATTAAAAAAATTAATCGATAATAATAATAATAAAAAAAGAGAATAATAAAAAAATAAATCGAATGATTCAAAGCATCGAATTTTGATAATTGACCCTTCAATTCAAACGAGTTTTGCAATTTTTTAAATTTTTTCAATAGGTAATAATTTTTTTTATGAATTAATTTTTACAGGCTCAGTATTTGATCTTCGAGAAGATGCGCGAGGAAGGTTTCGTCGCCGGTACCGAGGACGTGAGGTTGACGATCGAGATTTTGGTGCCAAGTGCCCAGGTTGGCCGCATTATCGGCAAGGGAGGTCAAAACGTAAGGGAACTTCAGCGCGTTACCGGAAGTGTAATCAAGCTTTCGGAACAGCAGGCAACCCCACCACCCGCCGACGAGGAAACTACAGTTCATATCATCGGCCCATTCTTCTCCGTTCAGGTAAAGGCATTCCCTAATTATTTGCGAATTTACCATCAATTATCTGTAGTTTTTATTAAAGGATGTTCTTATCTTTTTCTTTTTTTTTTTGGTTATTGCTAAGAACCAAAATATTCATGAAATTTCAAGGAAACTTCCTTTAAAGACATGCAGTTACGTAATGAAGGCAGAAAAAAATACAATGGCCACTCTTCACAAATTTTTTATCAATCTTTCATCAAATTTTATTTTAACTACGAAATTACTTTTACCACACATTTTTTAATTAAAAAACGTAACAGAGGTTTACAACACTGAACCAAATTTACTCAAACTCAGTAAATATTTCATACAAAAGCAATTTCGAATTTACTTTATCCAAAACTAAATGCATTTCAACGTAGTTTGGATTACAGTTTTTGTTACCGACTTCCAGTTCTTAAGTCACATAAAACCGCACATCGTGTATGTTTTAAATCTGCACAGTCGAAAATATTTTCAAGTTTTTAATGCATAATCTAGTCAATCAAATTTAATGTACCATGTGATATAAAATTAAATCAAAATTTTTTATCAATTTTTCATCAAATTTTATTTTAACTATGAAATTAATTTTACCACACATGTTTTAATTAAAAAACGTAACAGAGGTTTACAACACTGAACCAAATTTACTCAAACTCAGTAAATATTTCATACAAAAGCAATTTCGGATTTACTTTATCCAAAACTAAATGCATTTCAACGTAGTTTGGATTACAGTTTTTGTTACCGACTTCCAGTCCTTAAGTCACATAAAACCTCACATCGTGTATGTTTTAAATTTGCATAGTTGAAAATATTTTCAAGTTTTTAATGCATAATCTAGTCAATCAAATTTAATGTACCATGTGATATAAAATTAAATCAAAATTTTTTATCAATTTTTCATCAAATTTTATTTTAACTACGAAATTAATTTTACCACACATTTTTTAATTAAAAAACGTAAATTTACTCAAACTCAGTAAATATTTCATACAAATGCAATTTCGAATTTACTTTATCCAAAACTAAATGCATTTCAACGTAGTTTGGATTACAGTTTTTGTTACCGACTTCCAGTCCTTAAGTCACATAAAACCGCACATCGTGTATGTTTTAAATCTGCACAGTTGAAAATATTTTCAAGTTTTTAATGTATAATCTAGTCAATCAAATTTAATGTACCATGTGATATAAAATTAAATCAAAATCGTCAAAAATTGTATTAAAATTTAAATACTTCAAGCCCTTTTACATTTTTCAACAGTACAATAGCCTGTTTATAAAGGAGAAAAAATATACTATAATTTAAAAGAACGCCACTAACGATTACTTTTTTATTTCCAGTCGGCACAGCGAAGAATTCGTGCGACGGTGATGCAATCAGGTGCTCCAGGTAGTGGAACCACAGGCGGCCCTGGCTCGCGCGCTGGACGCGGTAGCAGTCAGGAGGGTGGTTCCCGTTCGCGAAGAGACGGTAGCGCGACCTCACAGCAGGGTAGTACGCAATCGCAGCCCCCGAGTTCGCAGCCCCAGTCAAGTTCTTCCCCACCGAGTCAACAACCACAGCAGCAGCAGCAGCAACAGTCTCAACAATCACCTCAGCAGCAGCAGCAGCAGCAGCAACCACAACAACAACCCCAACAGCAGCCGCAACAGCAACAACTACAAAATCAGTAACGTTGATGAAACTCACTGACGCCAACCAACGCCTCACAGAATCCGTTTTAATCGGTCGGGGTGGCCTCGTCGCTGCGATTTATCACGTCGAAGGAAGCGTGCGTCAATTCTCGAGGATACGATTTTAAAAAGTCTGCGCTCGAAGAGATAAAAAAAAGGAAAAAAAAACTCTAAGACCACAAAGCGCAGTTCGCCCGAAAGCGTCTCCGAAAGGTCTTGTTTTTTTTTGTTTTTTGTTGTTTTTCACGATGTAGTTATTAGCCAAAGACCTTTAAAGTCCGATCGGACCGATACGCGCCACGGTTCGCGATTCGCAATTTTATACGATCCCCGCGTCGCGAGCTCGCACATCTTTCGGAACTATTATTCAAAGTACTTCTTATTAATTGTCGCGAGCTTGCGTTATTTTACACGAGAACCCCGAACGCGCTGATTAATGTTTTCGGATCTACGAGACGACGTCGCGGACTCTGGAAGCCACGCGATCGTCGTAGAATCCTGCGAACCGTGAGATCGTATCGTTAACCGTGACGATATTTAAAATCGCGAATATACGAAAATCGTCGATAAATAACGCGGACGACGCAGGGCAATTTACACACGTGAATGCATCCTCGAATATAACGAACAAAAATGCTACCTTTTTTTAAAATCGCGGTCGTACGAAAATTACGCAAAAATGACCAACGTGTAAGATCGAAAGAAAAAAAAAAGAAAAATCATTCGATGCATCGAATCGCTTGCACGATTCTTCCACGCACCCGCAGTCCACGTTATGGCTCGTCAAGCGGGGTTAAAAAAAAAAGCTGAAAGAATGAAACACCGTTATTTGAACATTTTTGCGCGAAAGATTTATTCATAACGATCCACGATACCACCTTGCCGATAAAACGTGAGAAAGAGACAAAATGAACTACAACACAACAACAACAACAACAACATCAACAACAACAACACCATGAAATAACTACAACAGCAACAACATCAACAAAACGACGGAACACACACAACCTTATTACCTCATTCATTACGATTAAAGATTTAAATAATGATAAAGAAAAGTGAAATGAGAAATGATAAACCAACTAATCTAAAAAGTCTACCTAATATTAAAGTTATAATAATATACAGAGAAGTTAAGTAACGATTACGCATTACGTTATACCTGTTACTACTACTGCTACTATACTATTATTATTACTACTACCAATACTACTACTATTATTATTATTACTACTTACTACTTACCATACACTTCTTCCACTATTGCCGAAGAAGAGTCGTTTCTTTATTTTTATTTTCTATATTTTTTTTCCTTTTTTTTTGTTTAAAGTAGATGCAGTTTAAAAAAAAAGAAAAAAAGCAGATAACAACCGGAGACTTAATTATTGAGAAAGAGAAATGTGAACGATAGAACACGCGACGTTCTTAACGAGGAAGCGAGCGTAAAGTGCTTCACGCAACGGTCTTTTCCACCGTTAATACCAAAGAAACGATTATCATTTTTTTCGTATTATAAGTGAAGTGAAAACAAACTAAAACGCGCGCGTTTCGTATTAGTGCGCTACGCTCAAAATCTCGCTCTCGAGTTCCTTGGAATACGAGGCCAAGCGAGCGAGAGCCTCGCGCGCTTCTTGGGGATTTACGTCGACGAGTGTTCGGCAAACGTCGGTAAATTACCGACGAAAATTACCGACAACGAACGTTAAGTGATTTTAAACAGCTACTCGTCGTATCGTAGCTCTGAGAGAAATTGAAAAAAAAGAAAACAAATTACACGCTCCTGTGAACGTCGAGGATTATAAACGTTGCTTATTCGAGAGACGAAACTCTCGGTGAAACGACGCGAGGCGAAAAGCTCTGTTGGTGCTACGCTACGAGAGGAGACAAGCGTTCTAAAAAAAAAAAACAAAAAAAATAACAAAAAAATAACAAAAACAAAAGCGTAGCGAGCGTCAAAACGCAAAGACGTTTAATGATATGAGCCACACAACTTTTTTCAGGGATTATTACTTTACCATGGATGTAATAGTGTGTGAGTGTGCGTGTGTTGACTGATAACTATTAATTGATAAGTAATTTGATAAATTACATTGATTAAGGATGCGGCGTTTGGCGCTATAAAAGTGAAGCTTCGGCTTGTCGGTAATACAGAAGTGTTTGCGAAACGATCGCGTCTCCGAAAATTAATAAAATCTATTTTCCTAATTAACTTTTAAAAAAATTGTAATGAATAACTTGATGATTTTTCGGTGATTATCTAACTTTTTAGTACATCGCTCGAAAACTTTGTACAATTGCGAAATCACAATTATGAAATTGTGATTTAATCACAGCGTAGAAATCGCCGTTCGCATTTTTTTAAATAATTAGAAAATTCGATTTTTACATGGTTTTAATGCAGAAGCAGGAGATGAAAGATCGAGTCGTGATACACTTTTGTAAAAAAACCGAACGCGCGATCAATCGAACGGAAGATGTGAGAGAAATTAACAAAAACGCGAGAATAATACGTGATTGACGTAACGCGTCGATTTCGTTGATTTTTGGACGTGACCAAAAATAACCAAATATCGGACTGACGAATCTAAACGCCCGGCGCCACGATTTTCTTTTTTTTTCTTTTTCTTTTTAAGGAGCTCCCGTTTATCGGGCAGGTACGGCTCCGACGGTGCCTAAAGACTTTTCCGAGGATTTGGCATCGATATATATTCACGTGGCGCAACGGCAAAATTTTTTCACTCACCCTGCGAGGCTACTTCCGGGGGCAGAGACTCGCGAATTGCCAGCGGTTGAATTTCGTCTCGATTCAAGCTAGAATCGAAGAATTCACCGTTCGGCGAATTATATCTCGGCATACGGTATGCGTTTAGTACAAAGATACACGAGTTTAAAAATTTAATGAAAAAAAAAAAAATAAAAAATCGAGAGAAAAAAGGGGGAAAAGTTAATGAGAATAGCTTGCGTACAAACGATCGAATTTGGGGACATAGCGTCGAAGAAAATCTCTTCGTGCTGTGACTCGACGAGACGATAGAGCGGATAATAGAGAACGGGGTTAAAGAAAGCTTAAATGAAGAAGAAAAAAAAACAGAAAAAGTTGAAAAAAAAGGAAAAAGAAAGCATATTCTTTTCGAAAAAGAGAGACACAGAGCTACTTGTGAATTAAGGGGATAAATGATTGATTAATTGAGGTGGGAAAAAGAAAAAAAAAGAAAAAAAAGAGTATAAGTTTATTTTTGATACATTGTTGGGGAGATCTAAGTAAATCTTTCTTTTTCATTTTTTGTTACATGTTTTAATAACTTAATGAATTTTAACGATATTAAGGAGTGTCGAGAAGTTGAGGTGATTAATGGGAGATGAAATTTTTAATATAAATAAGGGACGATGGAGGGAATGATTGAGGTAAAAAAAAAAAAAACAAATTAAAGTGAAGAAAAGAGAGAATTTCGTGAGTGAGACATTTAAGGTGAGATAAAACAAAAAAAAAAGAAAAAGAGAAAGAAACAAATAAGCGGACGCGCAGCTTTTTGCACTGCGGCTGTCGGGAATAAAGGAGATTTTAGTCGGATAAATTGTATAATATATTTAATATATTTCGAGATACGGAGGTGGCGAATTTGTCCGGGAGAGACGATTGCATAACTGGGATACGATACGCGCAGCACGACGATCGGGCTCGCAGTTTTATGTGACGCGAATCGTTGTGTTGCGCTCGGAATCACGTCATCCTCTCGGCTTTCAACCACCTCCGGATTATTTATCAAGCGTAAATATTAAAAAGAAAGAAAGTGCCAAGGGAATAAAATCACAGATTGCCATAGTTTAGTGGTGATAAGACGACTCCGTAAGAAAACCGTCGAAGTACCACGAAATTTAAATAATTCATATAAATCAACAAACCTACGGCAGCCGAAGCACAAATATTACAACAGCAACAACAAAAATCAATCACGGAACAAATTGAATAAAAAATATTTTCACAAATATTTAAGCACTATCAGGCTCTTAAAAAAACATTTACGCTAAGTAGAGACACTTAACTCTCCTTTTTCCAGCTAAATACAATATCCGTCAGTAATACTTTTACTCTTTCGATCAACCGTTCAAAATTTCGGGAAATATCAACATAAATTATTGAAAAAAATTCTATTCTTAACGCATGAAGCGACGATCACTCTTTTACATTCGTTATCGCATGGAAGAAACTTGAAGAATACAACAACAACAAAATTGAAATTTTCTCCACCCACTCACGATTCAACGAGCCCCAAAAAAAACCCCCCCACCTTCGAGGATTTTTTGTTTTTCTGTCGATCACTTCAACCGACGAGAAGAAACGAGAACGCTAAAATAAAAAAAAAGAAGTGAAGGAACGATTCTGATGAAAAAAAAAAATGAATTCTTTTAAAAAGATTAAGAAACTGCCCCGAACGATCATAACATTCACTCGATCACAATCTCACACTTTTTCGAATAATTGAAAAGCTTTTTGTGTAAACACGTATTAAATAACCCTTCGACTTTGTTGCTCGCTCACAGTTCTTAAGCTCAGCAAACAGAAGGCTAATGAAGAAAAGGCAAAAAAAATAACACAAGAACAAAAAACGATATGGACACTACGAAGACATGGACCAAATAGCCGCCATCGTCACGCAAACCAAAAGAGAGATGTCTGGATCTCTGAGAAGCAAGAACAATACGTGAAGGATGATGAGAAAGAGAGAGAAGGAAAAAGAAAAAAGCGACATCCCACACCTTAAAGAAAGAACAAAAAAATCACGACTTTTTTCGAAAAAAAAAAAAAGAAAAATCCTTTTCGGCCGTTTTCACAGCCCCAGCATTTGAGCCTTAGCACGAAGGCTATAGGGTGGCGTGATGCAGACGAGTGGCTTGGGAAAGGGACGTTAAAATCCGCGACAATTTGAATTAAAAAAAAAAAAACAAAAAACAAAAAATAAAAAGAAAAACGTGTAAAACTCCCTCCCCTCGCATACTCGAGAAGAATGTACAAATCAAACGCAGTAAGAGACGCGGATTAAGAGGAAGGAAGATAAAACAAAAAAAAAAAGATAATGCAGAGAAATTATTAATATAATAATGATAACTTAAAGATTTTAAAGTTATAAATTATTAAGTCGAGGCGCGAAGAGTAACTAAAGTAAAACGGTAAGGATACCACAGACAAATGTACAAAATCGAATAATCGCTAAATCTTAAATGTTAGTATCTAAAAAAAAAAGTATTTAATCGCGCGACATTGTTGCGCGACGTGTAGGAGAGAGACGAGGTGTCTAAATCAGGGAACGATTCAACGCAAACCAGTTATACACCACGAAACGTGCTTTAATTTGCGAATCTTTTCCAATTTATCACGCAAATAAATTTGTTAATTTTTCATTGACAAATTAACTTAACATCTCTTAAGAAATTAAAAAACAAAATGTTTAGCATGCGAAATATGGAAAGAGGAGCGATATTTAAAAATATATATTGAAGCACGTTATCTTCCAGGACTAAACAGTGCGCGTCTAACGCGTAACAGCTACGCGATTCGCGAGTTAATCCGATCGAATTGTGACCATTCGAAATAACAGCACAGACATATAAAAATGCATACAACAAATATATGCAAATAATCGGGCCAGTCAAGACCATTAATCATTCGCGTTTCCATAGTTAAGGATCTAACGGAACGGATTTGACCAGCTAATCAATAAATCGCAACGAACAAAAAAAAGAAAAATAAAAAAAAACAGGCTGACGAAGCGTAAAACCGCGCATGAGTCGCGAAAGCATATCAAAGCATATAATCGGCGCATAACCGTAAGATCTTTGCGAGGAGTGGCTCTATATTAACGAAAATAGGCGCCAGGACTGACAAAAAGGCCGCGAAAAAATAATAAACAACGTCCGTCATCGTAAACGATGAGTTAAAAAAAAAAAAACTAAAATTAATCGTAAATAAAATAATCCATAGAACGGATAAAGTTGATATGCCTCGTGACATTCAGGCAAACTTATTCTGTTTAATTTTTAAAAAAATAAAAAACTGAACTATGATTATAGGCATTTACATTACACACTCAAACAGACAAACACACGCACCAATTAAATGTTAATTATCGACACTAGAAATACCGCGTACATTGAGAAGATGAGAAAAACAGAGCGCGATTCGTGTCTACCGCCGTCGTCTCGATGCACGACACCCGAGTCGATGGTCGTAGTTTATATAGTTATTATAATGAATAGTTGATAATAATAATAGTGATAAAAAGAGAAGAAAAAACAAACACAAATGAAATACGAACAGAGGCGAAATGATAGTGATCCTCGTGAGAGAGAGTCGATGCTGTAAAAATAGCGATGATGATTATCATTATTGTTGTTGTTGAAGGATTCAGAACATGCTGCGGGCGCAAGTAGATATTACTAGCAGATAAAAACAAATGGATTTTAAACTAACGAAAATCACGACAATTGATGGAATATTTTGGGCTTTAGTATTAGTGTTCCGAGGTACGAGACGGCAATGGAAAAATCGCACGTGATGACTTTACAATTTAACAAAAAAATCGCCTAATTAACATCGTGATTAATACAACAAATATTAATAAGCGAAAAAAAGAGAAAAAATTGCGAAACGTCAATCACGTTGCGAATTTCTCCATCGATCGTAGAAAAATCTCGTATCCGCTAACGAAACATTTGTTTCCTTTTTTCAAAAAAGTAATTGCCATCAAAGAACGAAAAATTGTGAACGCGGCGGCAGATAAGAAAAAAAAACAAAAAAACAAAAAAACAAAAACAAAAACGTGGGCCTTATTGTACACAGTTGGGCATTGTTGTTATGTGAACGGTTCAAGTGATAATCGCTAACAGATAATATATCAGATGTGGTGGAGTCGTCGTTGTCGTCGTTGTTTCGACGATTACGCTTTTTTAAGTAGAGTCTCTCACGGTTAACTGATGTTATGTAAACTAAGGAATTATTCTGCGGAATCTAGATGAGAGAATACACTTTGCGATTACGTGAGATCGAGTAGTTAGAGGACGACGAGTGAAAGAGATAAATAGATAGAGGATACGAGACGCCGTTGCTTGAAGTCTTAATATATTATCTATTATTATCTTATTGTTGCCAATGATGGGCATTATGAGAAAACCGCGCGGGTATGTAACTTATTATCTACACACACACTACAAAATACGAGAAAGGTCCCTCTACCCCTCCTCCCTAAAATTCCCATCAATACACATCCTCCCTCAATTGTACATATATATACTATTAATTACCTACTTATTAACAAGCTGATATATATATAGTTGATATACAGAACCTCCGTATTGCCCAGGAATGTGGCATGTTCGCTCTATTTCGTTCTGCAAAAGCGGACACACGAACGATCGTTGCGTTTATTGCAGCGGGTTCTTTTCTTTTCTTTTTGATAAATCGTTAATTAAACGCGATTTTAC
Source organism: Ephialtes manifestator (assembly GCA_963970395.1). Taxonomy (NCBI): domain Eukaryota; kingdom Metazoa; phylum Arthropoda; class Insecta; order Hymenoptera; family Ichneumonidae; genus Ephialtes; species Ephialtes manifestator. The sequence goes on along the minus strand of OZ019975.1, from coordinate 28,867,831 downwards.
GAGATTAATACTAAAACCCAAAATAACACGTTTAATCGTGACGCCAGCCGGCACTGTTTATGGATTCGACAGACTCACGCCGCTTAACGCCGATGATTTTGCGACTAAAGTTCATCGAGTTATGAAAAAAAAAAAAAAAAAAAAAAAACAAAATCGATTTGAAAAAAAAAAAATACATTATTATTATTATTATTATTGAATGCCAAGCCATGATGTGCGAAACGAGAGAACCTTACAGACCAACACGAGTATTGAGAAACATACCAAAATGCGTTCACTACCTCAGGAGTTCTTCAGTTTTTCTACATTATTAAGCAAAGATAAATAAATAATAAAAATACTAAAATCACAAAAAAAAATAATGGGGTTGAAAGCAGAGTAAGAAAACTTGATAATAATCGTTGATTTACGTTTCCTTTTTTTTTTATAAAACCAATCGTGTGTTTTCTGAGAATAAATAAAAAAAATAATAAAAAAGATACAAAAAAATAATAATAATCATTTCCGACTTGGCAGTTTCAACTGATTTTACCAGTAATCGGAGAATTGTGTTGTGAATTTATTTCGTCAGATTATTTTTTTTTCTGTCGTACTTCGTCGTACTTTGTTCACGTCGTTTTTTTTTTTTTTTTTTTTTTCTTATTGAAAACGAGGATTTACTTTTGCTCACGAGTGTTATTTAATGTTTCGTTAGTCCGTTTCGTTTATTGATATTATCATGGTTTTTATACGGCACAAAAAAGAACAGATTAAGCGAAATAGGATTGAAAGTTTGAGCTCCGTTTGAGAGGGAGAGGCATTTTAATTGGATTCAGAGATGAAGAAATGAGCGTGAAAAGCGTGTTCCGTAAATTTACTCGGTATGGCTCTCGAAAAAATAAAAGAAGGAAAAACACGCAGCAGAAATGGAAATAAATGCTTAAGGGTCTCGCACTTGGATCGATCTGTGCTCATACAGAAGCTGATTCCACAATGATAACACGATTTAAAAAAAAATGAAGAAACAATAACGATGGCTAATCGAGTTGTAATAATAAATAACAAATGGAAAAAATAATGATAAATAATGCTTGAAAAAAGAGAAACGCGAGCGTCACGACCCAGCACAGCGCTTGGGCGTTACCGCAGATTCATTAATATAGCCTGTATAATGATGGTTGCATGCATACGAAATAAAGAAGAAGAAATAATTTTAAAAAACGATAATGAAGAGAAAAAATAACAGGCGAAACTCGGCACAACGCCGAGGCCCAACTTAATCGTCTATCGATACATAATATGATGCTTATGATTTTTTTTTGTTTATAGAAGTTGCGCATTTGCGTCGGAGACAACCTCCGCGCTTGCCTTCGCTTCGCAATTGCTATGTTTTTTTTTTTTATAATTTTGCTTCGGGATCAATAGATTCTGGGATTTTTTGTCGGTATCATTTAAAAGATCAGCTCGAGATTGTATGAAAAATTAAATAAAAACCAAAATGACAACATTTTATGCGTGTAAAACCAACAAAATCACGTGAAATTTTTCCACATCAAAAACAGTAGAAAAATGTGTGTTCATAAAAATCGACCGACGATCTTCACCAGATTTATTTGGCCCGCAATTAACGATATTTTCACAATGTTTAATTCATTTTTTTTTTTGTTGCCTACTTTAGTTTACTTTAATTGCTACTATTTCTACTATAACTCCTAACTATATAGCTACTACTCTAAACTACTACTACTACTACTACTTTTTTTTGTGTCTTCGATTATTGATGATTTGCTAATCTTTCACGAATTTCAATGATGCATTTTAACTGGGCTTGAGCTCGTTTTCAAAGTATACGCGTTATCAAGCATCTTGTACTTGGACCCGTTTGGCACTTGGGCGATTTTGAGGGAAGTTCAACGAGTGATGATGAAATACAGAGGGCGAGATTGAACTTTTTTTTCCGGGGACAACGCGATTATTTCAAAATTGGGATTTGAAACCAAAAAAACGAGTATCCTAGCAAGCACTAAAAAAAAAACTTTCGAGGGTCGCGAAAAAAGATTCGCTTGAAAAAAAATCACATCTCGTTTTGATTCTCACTGTTTACAACTTTATTTCTCTTACCCTCTCTCTCTCACTCTCTAATTTGACTTACGCATGGCGCATTGAATTTTCGACTACAAAAAAGTTTAAAAATTAAAAAAACGAAATCATGAAAAAATAAAATAAAACATTTACGGCGTTTTTTAGTGAATATAATGTTTAAAGAATTACTACATGTATGGATAATCATTAAGTACACACAGTATAGAAATAAAAAGTAAAATAGACATTAAGGCAGGAAGCACAGTCGGCGGCTTCTCTCCAGATTCAAAATTTCCAAAAAAAAAAGAAAAGTCTAATTTCTCGGCCTAGAATCACGAAAATTAAGAAAAAAAACCGCAGAAAAATCGTAAATTTACTAATTAAAAGATGAAATTAATTTTTTTTGGTGTTTCTTCTGGAGAGAAAGCTCCGGCTGTAAGCGCGAAAACATATTTGGGTTTAAAATTTACGCGAACGTGAGGAATTACCGTGTACGATGTGAGCAAAATTTAGCGCTAGGGGATCAAAGTTGCGCGCCGCGGAGCCGTAAAACAAAATTTATCAAAAAAAAATTTCAACTATCACATGCAAAAAAAAGTACACAAAAAAACAACAACAGATCTATGGGCTTGAATAAAAATTAACTGCTCTGTTTGTTATTTCACAGTTTCGTATGTTAAGAAGCCAGAATACCATAGAAAGCTATATATATTAAATATCTACATATATCCCTTTACAGACATACAGTTACGACATATATTTGTCCCCGACTGTGAAAAAAAAAGAAAAAAGAAAAGAAAAATTAAATGCAAAGCGTTTTTTTAACATACAATATACACACACACATATATCTATATATTATATATACAACTAATATTACAGCCTACAGTCTTTCTTCTCAACACTGAATAGTTATATTGAATATATTGAATAGTTACATGCTGCCGCGATGCGATTAAAATCATAAGTGCAATAGTTACCCAATAGAAACGGATTTTTAGCGCGTTTTTTTAAGTGCCCTCTGCTTCATCACAACAGGATCATAAAATGTTTGCTGTACGAATTTGTCGCGTAAAATCCAGCAATGAAATAAACAAAAAAAAGAAAAAAAAAAAAACAAAAAAATTGAAATGAAACTTTGGTGATGAAGAATATAGGTCATTGTAAACGCGCCCACAAAACTACCTCGCAAATTTCTTATCTGCAAATGATAAAAAAACTGTACCTCAATTACAACCCCACACACATACAGATAAATATAGAAAAAAAAGAGAAATCGCACGAAAAGCATTCGCAAAATATTCGTGTACCATTTGAATTTTTTTTTTTTCGTTGTTTTTTTTTTTTCTCGAGAAACAAATATTTTTGACATTTTCTACAACATTATTACGACGATTTATATAAAGCGCTCGTCGTGACGCAATAGACGCCTGGAACCTGCCTATACATAAACTTAAATACATTATATTAATAAACACGGGCATAAGCGGTGGAATTATAGAAACAGAGGTACTGATTGATATGCATATACATATATATACATATATGTGTAATTTAACACGGTTTTAAACCGTGCCATTATATTGCTGCCGGGTTTTACATATGTTTCTTATTTCAGGTATTTTTATAACGCAGAAAATAATCAGTCGATATATATATATATATATATATATATATACACGATTCTACACAGCACAGAAAAAAAATGATAGAATTATTAACGAGTAATAACGATAATCATATTGTGAGGTCGACGAGAGAATAAAAAGGAAACGTTTATAGTTAAAAATCCAATTGAAAAAACAAGCATACGATAACCCTTTAACCATACCCCAAAAACCCAAACCCCACATATACAATTTAACAACCCTTTACCACTGTAGAAAATAGTGGTGAAAATAAAATCGTAATGATAACGATTGTGAAATATATTATGGTGTTCGCCTGCTCTGTCGAGGGTCGAGTTTCCGCTCGAGAAACGAAAACCCAAACACCCCCGCGTCACATATATGTATGTCGTATTGTGTATGTGGAAGACTTGGCATTTTTTTTTCTCGAAATTTTTGTATTTTCGCGGGAATTTTCATTGCGTTATTTAAAAATTCATCGATCTCGTCGAGAGCTCGACATTATTTATCTGCGTGCTCTCTTCGCTTTCCTCCTAAAATCGTCACTGCCAAAACGAATCGTCGCCGATTCGACGACGAGCATGAAATTCTCGCGAGAATAGAAATCGTTAGGAGAAATTACGAGTGCGAGCGAATAATCTGTTATATTTTCGTCGTACACCGTTTGCCTCGAAATCCTGTGTATATTGCGAGTGAAAGATTGCAACTAAAAAAACCGGAGTAACATTGCGAGAAAGAAAAAAAAATTAATAAATGGAAACGAAAAATTTGAAACATTTTTACAGACTCCGGATTTTTTTAGTCGACAATCGCGCTGCCCAAGGTGTCACCGACGATTTGTTATTATGCCGAAAATAAAGAAAAAAAATCTGTTAGTTTTTTGTCCTTACATATTAACCTTAAATAGAGAATGAAATAGTAGAGTTGCCGTTGTGTTTTACATTTATTCTGAGGTGATGAGACGGAGGCCGAAAAAAAGAAATAAAGAAAAAAAAAAAAAAAATACAAAAAAAAGATAAAAACTGTATGAATTTTGGGAACGGAAGTCCCGGCGAAGCGCTGTTTATTCGAGAATAATACGTCGTGTGTCCCTTTTGTTTTTTGTAACGCCCCGTCGTTATCCGCGATCGAGAGTCTTTTTTATTCTGCATTTTTTGGCCTCTTGAATATTCGGATGAAAAATCGCAATTTTGGGATTTTTCTACGAAGAGCAAAAAAAATTAAATAAACAAAAATATATACGCGAAAACTTTCGATCGCAACCAACGACGGGGTGAAAAGGGCATTGAAACTTTTAAGCGAGTTTATGTGTTTTGTTGTGCTCGAAAAAAAAAAAAAAAAAAAACAGCTAACGATAAAGACGGAAATGAATTCCTCACCGAAGCGAACATGAGTACGCCCCGTCAGTTCGAAAACACACAAATTATTAACTGTGTAATCCTTTAATAAAGTCTATGGAATGTAAACGCGTTAAACTATTAAGAAGCAAACAAAAATAATAATAAAAGGAAAAGAATGTGCGCAGCCACAGTTAGCCGTTATCGGATAAGCAAAAAATACAAAACAAAAAGTTTCTCTTCAGAATTAATGCAAAAAAAAAAAACTGTACGTGTTTAGATGCTAAAGATTGAAACAAGAAAAAAAAAAGATGAAATAATAAGTAAACATCCACGCGTGTGGGATGCAAGATTTTTAAGTATCCAAAAGTAACCGAGAGGGTATAGTTAGGCGTAAGATTGTTGAGAAAGAAGGAGAAAAAAAAATAACAAAAAAAAAAAAAACATGAGTATCGCAACCTAAATTTTTTTTCTTGTCTCGCGATTTGCCGAATTATTATATATTTATTATTTAAAAACATCGAAGAAAATAATTATGTACAATTTGGCTTGTTTTGTGTATTTCGGACACAGAAGCTTGATGTATTAATTTTTTTCTTTTTCTTTTTCTTTTTCGTTTAATCTCTTTGTTTTTTTTCTTCTTATTCACGAATTGTTGTACACAGAAAATTTAAAGGGTTTGGCACGCAGAAAATGATTAAATGATAGGAGAAAGTCGATGAAATAACGAGAGTGAATGAAAATGACATTCTTCGCTCAACCCTCGATTTTTTTTCAGTCTTCTTCTCGCTTAAGACGCTCCATTAATTTTACTCTGCTTGCCTCTCTCCTCTCTCTCTCTTTCTCTTTCTCTCTTCGTTTCCGTAAAATCAGCCAACAGAGCCATAGCCATATTATATCCGCAACGACGAACATACATTCATAGAAAAAAAAGCAGAGACTCGTGTGTAATGAAAAATAGCGCATCGGTTTCGGGTTACTCAAATTTACACAACAAAATAGAAGAGAAAAACACATTCACGATGATGAAGGAAAAAAAATCAATTTATAATGAATTTATGTGTAACATTCAATTGAGGATTGTATGTAATTGTATATATATGAGTACAATGCAGTCCATGAGTTAAGATACATTCTCCTTTTTCTACCATGAAAAAAAAATAAATAAATTATTCTAGTTAATAAAAAAAGTGTGCGTCCTTTGATGATTGATCAAACCATTTTTTTTTCTGTTCCTCTGTCACCCAAAAAAAAAAATCACGTCTAAATTGATAATGAAGAAAATCGTTACATCGAATCGAAATAAACAGCGAAACGTTTGGACGCCAAAAAAAAACGGTATGTTAATATTTACATTTATTTCACGAAACATCAGAATTTTTTTAAATTCGAGTTTTTGAAATTATTATTCTATTATAATATAATATAATTCTATTATGGCAATTTTTTTATTTATTTATTAAACTTTCGATATCGCAAATTTATTTACAGAGAATTCTTCATATTTTTAGCATGATCTAAATAATATTTTTTTAAGCGAATTAATCAACAAAATCGTTTACAATAATTCGGATACCGAGAGTTTATAAATAATTACAATTTTCTCTAATCCTACAAACTAATTATCTTCTTTCAACGGCCAATATTTCTATTTTCGTTTTTTTTTACATTTAGGTAATTGGTTTAAAAACCATTGCAATATGGACTAGATACGTTTCACTTTAAACGATAACACATTTTTTCTACTCGACGATTTATATATTTACACGTTCTTAGGGTTATTTTTTTTTTTTTATTGCACTACGTGGCCTGCAAAAAAGTATTTGCTATTTTTAAATAGTGTCCTCCACTCCTTCGGTAAAATTATTTAGGATTAGGTGGGTCTTGTAGCTCTGACCATGTCACCAAGCAACCTTTCGACACTGACATCGCCGACTGTAGGTTTGAACAAAAGTTCCTGCAGGGTTCCACGGCAAAGGGCTCGCGCTGGGGGTAGAAGAAGTAGTAAGCGTCCTACCCTACCGGCACCCTTTTCTCCGAGGACTGCCACGGTTTGTTCCTGGATTGTCGACACTCGACCGGCATCGCCGAGACCTCTCGACTCTGTAATAAAAATCACGAGGCTGTTAAAAATATTTAAGATAAAATTACTACACTGTTAGAAATTTTTGTATGAAAATAAATATAAAGTATTGGAATTTTTTTAGCAGATACGCGTATATTAAATTTAATATACAAATATTAATAAATATACTAAAAAAGGATGCAAAGTTGAACCTTGCACATTGCTTCCTCATTATTTTTCGCTTTTTACAAAGCTCCCTCTATGAGGAAGCAGTATGTTATTCAATTTTGGCTTCCTCATAGAGGAAGCTTTGTAAAAAGCGAAAAATAATGAGGAAGCAATTTGCAAGGTTCAACTTTGCATCCTTTTTTAAATTAGATAAATAAACATGTTGTGAATTCGCTTTTTCTATTTCGTTATTCCGTTATTTCGTTATTATTAGAGCGTTTTCGAAAGTAAATGTGATAACGTGTATTATTAAAAATAATTCAACATTCCATAAAATCACAAATTTCATACCGTTTGTCACTAAATTATGCATATATAATGGCTGAATATTGTTTCATTTATATACAAAACTTGAGCTCGCTATTTCAAGTTTTGCAAAAGTTACGATAGAGCGATAATGTCTATTTTTTGAAAAATTCAAAATTCCATAAAATCTGAACCACTTTACCGATTCGAACCAAATTCAATACCAAATAGTATTGAGTGCACCTACTCTTATAACCAACTATTTAGCAAAATAGACTAAATTTTACGAAAGTTAGAGCGACCACGTCATTTTTTCAAAAAATTCAAAACGGCATAAAATCGAAATTTTCGCACAGATTTTGGCGAAAATTACTACAGTTGAAGAGAGTCTGCGGCTACACTAATGTGCCAAATTTGAGCGCGATATACAAAACCGTTCTTGAGTTATCGGCGTTCGAATTTTCGGAGTTGTATACATACACACACACACGCACATACATACATACGGACATTTTTTCTAGATCACTTTTCTGGACGTTTTGGACAATTCTAAGTGTCCTGACATAAAAATCTCGAAAAAAAAAATTTTCACGAAAACAAAGCTTTTTCTATGAGGAAGCGAAATTCTAAAAAATCACAAAATGCCTTGTAAAACCATTATTTATTACTCAATAACCAGGAAATAAAAAAAAGGATGTCAAGTAGAACCTTGCACATTGCTTGCTCATTATTTTTCGCTTTTTACAAAGCTTCCTCTCTGAGGAAGCAAAAAAGTATGTTATTCAATTTTGGCTTCCTCATAGAGGAAGCTTTGTAAAAAGCGAAAAATAATGAGGAAGCAATGTGCAAGTTTCAACTTTGCATCCTTTTTTAAATTAGATAAATAAACATGTTGTGAATTCGCTTTTTCTATTTCGTTATTCCGTTATTTCGTTATTATTAGACCGTTTTCGAAAGTAAATGTGATAACGTGTATTATTTAAAATAATTCAACATTCCATAAAATCACAAATTTCATACCGTTTGTCACTAAATTATACATATATAATGGCTGAATATTGTTTCATTTATATACAAAACTTGAGCTCGCTATTTCAAGTTTTGCAAAAGTTACGATAGAGCGATAATGTCAATTTTTTGAAAAATTCAAAATTCCATAAAATCTGAACCACTTTACCGATTCGAACCAAATTCAATACCAAATAGTATTGAGTGCACCTACTCTTATAACCAACTATTTAGCAAAATAGACTAAATTTTACGAAAGTTAGAGCGACCACGTCATTTTTTCAAAAAATTCAAAACGGCATAAAATCGAAATTTTCGCACAGATTTTGGCGAAAATTGCTACAGTTGAAGAGAGTCTGCGGCTACACTAATGTGCCAAATTTGAGCGCGATATACAAAACCGTTCTTGAGTTATCGGCGTTCGAATTTTCGGAGTTGTATACATACACACACACACGCACATACATACATACGGACATTTTTTCTAGATCACTTTTCTGGACGTTTTGGACAATTCTAAGTATCCTGACATAAAAATCTCGAAAAAAAAAATTTTCACGAAAACAAAACTTTTTCTATGAGGAAGCGAAATTCTAAAAAATCACAAAATGCCTTGTAAAACCATTATTTATTACTCAATAACCAGGAAATAAAAAAAAGGATGTCAAGTAGAACCTTGCACATTGCTTGCTCATTATTTTTCGCTTTTTACAAAGCTTCCTCTCTGAGGAAGCAAAAAAGTATGTTATTCAATTTTGGCTTCCTCATAGAGGAAGCTTTGTAAAAAGCAAAAAATAATGAAGAAGCAATGTGCAAGGTTCTACTTTGCATCCTTTTTTAAATTAGATAAATAAACATGTTGTGAATTCGCTTTTTCTATTTCGTTATTCCGTTATTTCGTTATTATTAGAGCGTTTTCGAAAGTAAATGTGATAACGTATATTATTAAAAATAATTCAACATTCCATAAAATCACAAATTTCATACCGTTTGTCACTAAATTATACATATATAATGGCTGAATATTGTTTCATTTATATACAAAACTTGAGCTCGCTATTTCAAGTTTTGCAAAAGTTACGGTAGAGCGATAATGTCAATTTTTTGAAAAATTCAAAATTCCATAAAATCTGAACCACTTTACCGATTCGAACCAAATTCAATACCAAATAGCATTGAGTGCACCTACTCTTATAACCAACTATTTAGCAAAATAGACTAAATTTTACGAAAGTTAGAGCGACCACGTCCTTTTTTCAAAAAATTCAAAACGGGATAAAATCGAAATTTTCGCACAGATTTTGGCGAAAATTGCTACAGTTGAAGAGGGTCTGCTGCTACACTAGTGTGCCAAATTTGAGCGCGATATACAAAACCGTTCTTAAGTTATCAGCGTTCGAATTTTTGGAGTTGTATACATACTAGGGCTGTTCAAAAAAACATAATTTTCTTATAATCGGTTGCTCCTGAAATGCTGTATTGATTATCACAAAAAAAATGTTTTCGCGAAAGCTGGCAGTTGTGCGATGATATTAAGTACTGCCGCATCAAGGTCAAAATTCATTAAAAACGGCGATTTCTAGAAATTTTTTTTTTTACTTGGTGAAGCGCTCATGGAGATTGTGGTTGCTTTCGATCGACTATGGAATTGTGTAAAGGCAGAAACATGTTCGATAATGTTTAGTACTGCCGCATCGACATTGAAGTTACCAAAATCAAAAAATTAAATCCTTTAAAACATTGAAATATTCGTCTACTCATCGACTATTTCGTGCGATTTCAAATGTAAAAATGGCTCTTGAAACGGGACTCATGTATGATCATAATCATGATGATGATAAGCGATTTTCGAATTTTGGGAAACTGCGATATCGATGCGGCAGTACTAAATTTGATCATACAGGACTCCCGTTTCATGAGCCATTTTTTCATTTGAAAACGCGCAAAATAGTCGATGAGCAGATGAATATTTCAATGTTTTAAAGGATTTCATTTTTTATTTTGTTAACTTCAATGTCGATGCGGCAGTACTAAACATTATCGAACATGTTTCTGCCTTTACACAATTTCATAGTCTATCGAAAGCAACCACAATCTCCATGAGCGCTTCACCAAGTAAAAAATAAAATTTCTAAAAATCGCCGTTTTTAATGAATTTTGGCCTTGATGCGGCAGTACTTAATATCATCGCACAACTCCCAGCTTTCGGGAAAACATTTTTTTTGTGATAATCAATATAGCATTTCAGGAGCAATCGATTATAAGAAAATTATGTTTTTTGAACAGCCCTAATACATACACACACACACACATACATACATACGGACATTTTTTTCCAGATCACTTTTCTGGACGGTTTGGACAATTCTAAGTGTCCTGACATAAAAATCTCGAAAATTTTTTTTTTCATGAAAACAAAGCTTCCTCTATGAGGAAGCAAAACGGATGCAAAGTAGAATCTTGCATATTGCTTCCTCAATCTTTTTCGCTTTTTACAAAGCCGCCTCTATGAGGAAGTTTCTTTATTTTACTTTTGGCTTCCTCATAGAGGAAGCTTTGCGAAAGATGAAAATTATTGACGAAGTTGATGATTTTTGACGTTTTACGAAATCCAGAGCGACACCAATAAATTTTTTAAAAATTCAAAATCACGTAAAATCCGAACCGCTTTACCGATCGTCACCAAATTTGGTACGTAGTAGGGCTGAATGGTATTTTTTCTGTGTAGAAAATTTCAGTCGATTAGTTGAAATTTTACCTGAACTAGAGCAAAACGAAAATTTTTCGAAAAATTCAAAATCTCATAAAAATCGAACCGCTTTACCGATTTGGCACAAATTCAATACCAAAGGTCGTATCATTTTGTTCAATTTTAATGCGAAGTTTCAGCCCGATAGCTAAAAATTCGTTCGAACTAGAGCATTCACATACTTTTTTTAAAATTTCAAAATTCTTATAAAAATGAAATACGTTAAGCGATTTTTGTAAAATTTATACCAATTGAAGATTAGCCAATACTGTACATTTTGTTTAAATTTTAGCTGATTCGGTCGAATACTTTATAAGATACAATTATATGAATTTTTGGCTTTTCATCACACACTCACACACGTACATTCGGACAATTTTTCAAAACTACTTTTCTCGACGCTTCAGACCATTTTAAACATTCTGACATGAAAATCTCGAAAAAAAAAAATTTCATGAAAACAAAGCTTCCTCTATGAGGAAGCAAAATTGTTGTAATTTTTAAATTTAATTATGTTCGACCATTTTTAAAAGCGATTATGTAGACACAACAATGAAAAAATTATTTGTGAAAACCACAAAAAAAAATCATGAGATTTGAGTTATCAGAAAATTGCGTAATCAGCGGGAAATCTTTTAATTTCGTAAAAGTTGACTTTTTACACTCACAATTTTCAACTAACGATAACTTTCTTTTCGGTATGACTGTTTTTACTTAATTGTTTTTTGGTCGAAAATAAGGGAAAGGTATGTAAATGAAATGAAAAATGTCCGCTCCTAAATTCTAAAAATCTGTTAAAAAAAAACGATTCTACGAGTCTTTTTTTGCTACACGGCATTTTAAACCTTAAATCCATAACGAAAAACAGAAGTGCAATGTACAAAAAAATGTTTTTAAGTTTTGCTAGACATCCAATGAATTTCGCTCCGTTGAACACAAATTTGCTGTTTAGATTAATGAAAAATCACAATTTTTCAAGAAAACACGCAAAGTGCTATATTTAAAAAAAATTGTATTTACATTATGATTTATTAACGCTTTCATAAAAATTCTTCTTTACCCAGTTTATAACCAGTTAAAAATTTCCGATAAAAATAAAATAAAATAAATTTTATTTGTATCAAAAAAATCAATTGATAACAATATTTTTTACTATTAACGTGCTATAAAAGCTGAACTAAATTTAGAAGAACACTTACCCCCTTTAAAGAGGACGATAGCCTTAAGACAAGCGTATTCGGAATAATCAACCCTTAGGAGGGCAAATCTCGTCAACAATTCACGCAATCTTCTCGCCTCGTCAACGAGAATTTGTTTTCTCTCGGTGGGTAAACTAACCGATACGAGAGTCATTTCATCCACGGAAAAATTCCATTGCGCTGCTGTTAGGACGAAGAGTTCGCTCCAGGATTCCTCTAGGAGAATTGCCTGATCTCTGTACGATAGCTGAAACATTAAATAATTTTATTAAGACACACAATTACATTAATTATGATAATCACAATAAAAAAAATTAATTTACAAACCTCTAGAAATGAGGGGATACTTCTGGCCCACTTAACAGCCCAGAATAAAAGTTTTGCTGCTGATTCGTAGACGTTCTCCGTTGGCAACAGTGACAAACTTGAAATTGCATATTCCGATAATGCTTGACTGATTACCGGAGGTGCAAGACGAATACCAACGGAATCTGCACTCGAGAATTTATTATTTGATTAAATAACATAATAAATCTAAATATAATAAAAGTAACCGGTAAAAAATATTTCTACATTTTTGTATACTTTTAATTTTTGTAATTTAATTTCTACATCTTTGGTAAATTTTCACAATTTTTTTTTGTTAATTTATAGCTGTACAAAAAAAGTACAACAGTTGTTGTCATTTTTGTAACAAAACATGTGTAAATATTACCGTTTTTTTGTTGTTGTAAATTCGTTCAATTCACAAATTTATTCTTGTCAGAATTCAATAGTTTGTAAATTTGACAAATGCTATACTGTCACCATAATTTCCCGAAAAGCAAGTTGCGAATTCGCCGCATTTATAATTTTTCAAACTTTGAATATTGACGTTGTAAAAGATTTATAGTTGGTTATTATATGTAAACAGATTAATTAGGTATTTATATTTAAAAAAGTACCTTTATGTTCATTTCTATGAGCAGCAGTTCCCGCTTCTTCGGAACTTGTCACCTCGTCTTCGTTGCAATTGTTCGTCGGTAAATTTTCGGCCGTAGGACGTGGCAAAAAGTGTGCTATAGAATATCAAGTAATTATGCTTCAAATTTAAATTGTTCAAAAAAATGGTATGAAGTAAAAACAATTTTTATCCCCGACTTCACTAAGACAACTTTATTTCGGGCGCGTAACGCGGGCGCAAAATCGTTTATTTTTAATCTCTGACTCGTACCCATGTGCATTTCATTGTTTCATTACTCCCCAGGAAGGAATAAAAACTCGGAAGAAATTAACCATTTTCCTCCCTAGGGAGTAATGAAAACCGTGCAGTAATGAACAGTTTTCCTCCCTAGGGAGTAATAAGAACAGTGCAAGAATAAAACGTTTTCCTCCCTAGGGAGTAATGAAAACCGTACAAGAATGAACCGTTTTCCTCCCTAGGGAATAACGAAAACCGTGCGAGAGTGAACTGTTTTCCTCCCTAGGGAGTAATGAAAACCGTACTCATATTCATATGCATTTTCGTCATTGGTTAAAAATGAGCTGTTTTTGAGTCCTCGTTGCAATCACCGAATGTAGTTATTTTATATAAAAAAAGAATGTAGTTTTTATATGAAAAAAATATCGCATGCTACAAGTGAATGATTTTTGCAGCTCGGGTGATTTCTGCCCTCGTTTCACTCAGCAAACTTCGACCTCGGCAAAAATCACGCACTTTTCTCTCATGTAACATAATATACTATTGGATCTTCCGCATAGGACTCACCGACATTTGGAGTAAATGCCGGAACGCTAGGCTTGAATGGAAAGAGCGCCGGATACAAGAGAGGATGGTAGGGGGTGCTTGTGGTGTGGTAGACGTGCGAAATTCCCGGATAGATTGCTGCGGGACCTCTTCTTGTACCGGCAACCAAGGACGACGTACTTCTCGGCGCTCTCTCATGTTGAACAGCTGAAAATGACACTTCCTTTCGAAATCTTTTCTGAATGGCACATCCATCCACCGCACTCGTCCGCTGCCTCTTCATACGGTTCTTTTTTTTTATGAAGAGGAACTCATAATGTTACTCGCAAAGTAACGCAAATGTACATATAACAAGCTTGCAATCCAATTGTAATGCTCACGATTATATTTTTATTCGTAGATTTTTTCAAATAAAAAAAACATTGTATTATTCAACCTTTTGTGTTCAAGATATCTTTTTGCATTCACATACATTTTTTTATTTTACCGTAACTATCAACTAATTAGGGAAATAATAGAATAAGTTTGTAGAAATATGAAAATTGTTGAATGATTTAATAATGAGTCTGGCTGATCATCGCTGAGCTGTAAAATAATAATTTCGCAGCTCAGCAATGATTATGAATAACAATATGTAATTTTGTTTTACAACGATTGATAATATTTCGTAAGGTCAATAATTATCTTTTAATGAAAAAAAAGCATAAAAGGAAAATTTCGAAAATATGTCCATCCCTAGCACCTAAAAAATGTGTTTACTCTCAGTGGAAAACAAAGTTGTGAACCTCCATCACTTCATTAGATAAACACTTGTCGTATAAATAATTTTTATATTTCAACAATAATCTGCAGCTTCTATAAAAAGAAATTCAATCTTCCCTAAATCTCCTAAAATTCTAAAATCTGTCTAATTTACTTAAAAAAAAATTTATATTTAAAGCATTGAAAGGTAAATGAAGGGCCTAAATTTTTTGTAAAATATTCAATGTATTCGAAAATTTAATTAAATTTAGTTTAAACAATTAATATGTAAAAAAAAATTATAAATTATAAGATTATAAATTTGTACCATAATTTTTAACGCACCAAATAATGAAGAAAATTCGTGATAGCGATTAATAATAAGCGGTCCTTGTTCGTATCTACTTCTATTTATCTTTAACAGTATATTTTTTTCATTTTCCTTCGTTTTGTCAACAAAGTTGCTATAACAAAGTGCGAAGAGAGACGTGGACTCCTCGTTCACATACTTAATGGTCGAGGCCAGGACTGCTAATTGATATCTCGACGCAATCAAGTGTTTGGATTATCGCTCGTACAGCCCTTGGCTTGCGGGGGTTGGAAGACCGTTCGAGCAGTGTTTACACAAGCTGTGAACGCGAGCCTGTTTCTGACACACCGTGCAAAGGGCTAAGCGAGGACAGCCGCAGGCCTCGAGAAGTCCTCGAATTTCATGCAATGCATTTAGTTTTTTTTTCCCTCAATACTAGACAGGAAAGTGCGATGTGGATTCATGCATTGTAATATGTCGCGAGGATCGCTCGTAGGGATGTATGCGCTAGCCGCAGCCAAGTTGTTTGCTCTACGCTGCGCAGAGTGTTCGGCAGAAGTGGATCGATTACTCGGATGTGTATACTGTGTATGTATATTGAGAGGATTTTTTTTTCTTCAACCGACAGAAACGTCGGTGGCTGATCAAATCACCGAGGAATAAGAGAAGTCGCTCTGGTCCTTATGAATACATATCCTCTACAAATCACAGGCCCGTATTTACAGACTGTAATATAGTGGCAGCAGAGTTGTAAATGCCTAATACTTATAGAAATAATGATGATGATACGATCAGCTCTATAATTATGATTTTATAATAATAACATGTAGCGATTGTAATACGATGATTAAACTTTGGAATGGCTGCAAAAATTATTATTTTTCAATAAAAATTCACGGTGATCCTTTTAAAAAAACATGGAAGAAAGTAAATAATGCATTACTTATTTCTTCCATTTTTTCCACTATTTCTTGCAATATTAAAGCGAAAATTAGTATTTTTTTCAGCTATTCAAATGTTTACACTCTATTTTATATTCACTACATATTATTATTATGAAATCATAATTACAAAACAAATTGTACTGTAAACTATATATTATGAATTAATGGGGATTTACAACTCTGAGTGGTGGGACGCTATATTAAAATCGTTTTTGGTATTATTCATTGAGGTATCGAATTTTATGGTTTTTTGGATTATAGGAAAAATTTATTTAACGTTTTTAGAGCTTTTTTTTTGGGAATCGGTAAACTAAAATTTTAAGTAATCCGATGATTTTGCAAATGCTAGGTAAAAAATAACGTTTTTTAAAACTTGAATTCTAGCTTGAGCTTCTTATTAGAGGAAACTTTTTATTCGTGATATTTAATAAATTATTTTCTTGTTAATATAATTGAATTTTTTTTTTTTGAAGCGACAGAAATGCCGGTGGCTGATCAAACCACTGAGGAATAAGAGAAGTCGCTCTGGTCCTTATGAATACATATCCTCTACAAATCACAGACCCGTATTTACAGACTGTAATATAGTGGTAGCAGAGTTGTAAATGCCTAATACTTATAGAAATAATGATTATAATACGATCAGCTCTATAATTATGATTTTATAATAATAACATGTAGCGATTGTAATACGATGATTAAACTTTGGAATGGCTGCAAAAATTATTATTTGTCAATAAAATTTCACGGTGATCCTTTTAAAAAAAATGGAAGAAAGTAAATAATGCATTACTTATTTCTTCCATTTTTTCCACTATTTCTTGCAATATTAAAGCGAAAATTAGTATTTTTTTCAGCTATTCAAATGTTTACACTCTATTTTATAATCACTACATATTTTTATTATGAAATCATAATTACAAAACAAATAGTACTGTAAACTATATCTTATGAATTAATGGGGATTTACAACTCTGAGTGGTAGGACACTGTATTTAAATTGTTTTTGGTATTATTCATTGAGGTATCGAATTTTATGGTTCTTTGGATTATAGGAAAAATTTATTTAACGTTTTTAGAGCTTTTTTTGGGGGGATCTGTAAACTAAAATTTTTAGTAATCCGATGATTTTGCAAATGCTAGGTAAAAAATAACGTTTTTTAAAACTTGAATTCTAGCTTGAGCTTCTTATTAGAGGAAACTTTTTATTCGTGATATTTAATAAATTATTTTTTTGTTAATATAATTGAAATTTTTTTTTTTGAAGCGACAGAAATGCCGGTGGCTGATCAAACCACTGAGGAATAAGAGAAGTCGCTCTGGTCCTTATGAATACATATCCTCTACAAATCACAGCCCCGTATTTACAGACTGTAATATAGTGGTAGCAGAGTTGTAAATGCCTAATACTTATAGAAATAATGATGATGATACGATCAGCTCTATAATTATGATTTTATAATAATAACATGTAGCGATTGTAATACGATGATTAAACTTTGGAATGGCTGCAAAAATTATTATTTTTCAATAAAAATTCACGGTGATCCTTTTGAAAAAATGGAAAAAAATAAGTAATGCATTAGGAAAGTAATGCATCACTTATTTCTTCCACTTTTTCCACTATTTCTTGCAATATTAAAGCGAAAATTAGTATTTTTTTCAGCTATTCAAATGTTTACACTCTATTTTATAATCACTACATATTATTATTATGAAATCATAATTACAAAACAAATTGTACTGTAAACTATATCTTATGAATTAATGGGGATTTACAACTCTGAGTGGTAGGACGCTATATTCAAATTGTTTTTGGTATTATTCATTGAGGTATCGAATTTTATGGTTTTTTGGATTATAGGAAAAAAAATTTTAACGTTTTTAGAGAGTTTTTGGGGGAATGATTAAAACCCAATTTTTAGTAATCCGATGATTTTGCAAATGGTAAATAAAAAAAAAACTTTTTTTTAACTTTAGCTTCTTATTAGAGGAAACTTTGTTTTCTTGATGTTTTTAAAATTATTTTCGTGTCAGTATAATTGAATTTTTTTTTTCTTGTATTCGGTATCGAATTTTATGGTTTTCTGTCTTATATAAAAAATTTATTTAACGGATTTAGAGCTTTTTTTTGGATATCGGTAAACCCTAATTTATTGTTAGTAATCCGATGATTTTAGAAATGCTAAAACAAAACTTTTTTAAAATTTGAACTTTCGCTTTAGCTTCTTATCAGGGGAACTTTGTTTTCGTGATATTTGAAACATTATTTCTGTGTGAGTATAATTGAAATTTTTTTCTTGAATTTATATCAATATTTGCTCTGTTCGATTTAACCCTTATAACTTGAAAAAAGGCTTGAAATATTGAACTGAAACTTAGCATGGCAGAAGAACAGATACGACTATTGTGGTTGATTTAAATTAAATAAGCACAGCATAAAAAATTTTACGAGAACACATTTTTTTCCCAATATTAAAAACGGCGTATATCGTGTAAATTACAAGATTTCGACGTGAAAATTTATATATTAATAAAGTTAAAAAAAAGGTTGATAAGTTTTAAGTGAATCTAAGACTAACAATGGGTGTCAAAAGCTATAAAGTTATTTTCCAGATTGCACAAAACTATTTCTACAAGGAAACCAAAATTAATCAACATAGTTCCTGATAATAATTGTTTTATGAAATCTGGATAAAAATGACTAATTTCTATGCATTTTTTTATTTTTCATCGATTGTAATAACAATTTCCCACCAAATTCGTAAGATGAATAAAAAAATTGTAACTCACCATCTCTTTTCATATTAACTTGAAGACATTTCGTAAATCTGCAAGCCTGGCACTGATTTCTTCGTGAAACATCCACGACGCATCGTCCATTTTCTTTGCAAACGTAGTCAAGATTTCTACAGAAAAGGAGAGGACAAAAATGAAGCTTGCAATTTTATATTGTAAATATAGAGTTTTGTTCTGCGTAGCTCACGTCCTCGATGTTGAGTTTACGTTTTGCGAGGTCGATAATCGATCATCGGTATTACCTTGCGTACCTGCGGATAGACCGCTTGAAGAAACCACGGCATCCGTCGCAACTCGGCACACCATAATGCTTTCCCGATGCTTTGTCGCCGCATACTTTGCACAAAGTTTCACCCCTTCCATTCTCCTCCATTTTTTACTGAATATATCTATAAACAAAAATTAACCATATGCTTAAATGGTCGAGCAAAAATATTTTATTTATTTATATATATATATATATATATATATATATATATATATATATATATATATATATATACCCA
Source organism: Ephialtes manifestator (assembly GCA_963970395.1). NCBI lineage: Eukaryota > Metazoa > Arthropoda > Insecta > Hymenoptera > Ichneumonidae > Ephialtes > Ephialtes manifestator. The sequence goes on along the minus strand of OZ019975.1, from coordinate 28,848,284 downwards.
CATAGAAAAATATATATGTAACATGTACGTTAAATATATGGCGCCAAAAAGTTCTATATGCTGCATATATTCTGCATATATCTGTGCAAAAATGTATTCAAAATATATGCGATATATGTATGGAATATATGTAAAATATATATCATATACGTTTAGCGTCAAAAAGTTCTATACCTCGAATATATGGTGCATATATTTCTATTTCCATGTGGGTAACCCTTTATATTTATATTTAATATTTATATATATTAGATAATATTTATGTATATATAAATTAGTTATATCAACCTCTTAACTGCAGACAAATTTGGTATCTATTTTTTAAAATATCTTCCTTAATTTAGATCCAGAAATTTTGAATCAAAAATCCAAAAATCCCACAAACACTGAAATCTCATATAAAATGCATTCTATATATTTTTTTCATAAAATAAAACCTCATTTAAGCGCAATAATTTTGAAAAACCGGTATTTTTCAAAAATTGTATATTTCCATTATTTTGATTTTATAAAGTGACAAAAAAGCATATAAAATAATTTCCATGTTTAATTACTAATTAATCAATTGATAATTTTTATATGTAACATAATTAACGATAATTAACAAGTTTATGTCAATAAAACTTACACAAACTCTACTTATTTATCTATTTATTGAAATAATCTTATTTACAGAATTTAGAATTCTGTAAATAATTTCTGGTGTCCTACTGAGAAAGACATCAGATATTTAAGTTGCATATTTAATCTGTCTATAACAAACATATATAGAACGTTTGTAAAAAGTTTAGTAAAGTATGTGTCGCATATGCAGAAGTAGTTTGTTATTACCTCGGCGATTCTATAGCCACTGAGCTTTAGCTAAAAATCATCGAGCTTGCATGCCGAAGTAGACAGGCATACGATTATCGAATAAACTCACTGTTTCGTTACACATTGCTCACACCGAGTGCAAACTTCGATCGGCGATAGCTAAAGACGAACCTAACAAACGGAGACACGTATGTCTTTTCTTGCATTATATGTTTCACTGATTACAGGGATAATATTCGTTAACTATACCTATACAAAGACACAGCAGGTGCAGACAATTTTTTCCCTAATCTTTTGTCATTTATTATAACGATGAATTAAGACAACTATATTCACCTCGAATTAAATGAGCCTTAAGACAATTGAATACATTTAACTTCACACATTGGTATTTATACACCCAGAAAAAAGAAAAAAATTACTTTCCCTCCAACAAATATGTATTTCATTCAATTTTTCAGTTTTTTTATTTAAATCATATTTATTCATTTGAATCAACTTTCACTAGATACTAAAAAAATATTTTATTTATAGGTACTAAATACTTTCTTAATCCGGAAAAAAAGATCTAGTTAAAACGACCAAATACATGTATTAGATATTTTTTAATAAAATCAATTAGAACTATCTTATAACCCAATATATATTTATTTCCTTTCATCATTGGAGTTTATTATTATCAATATGCAACATTTATCAATTTGATTTAATTCTTGTCGTATATTTATATGATTATTTTTCCCATCCAAATTTCGACCAATGGAATTGCACCATTCGACGTCACGTGGGGCAAGCTACACAGTATTATACTGATAATTTTTTGATAATTTTGCGTGTTGGTTATATATATAAAACAAAAAATCATTTAGCTGCGTCAACCATCTGTCAAACTGACAGATTGAATTTTATGTGGCAGTCAAAGGATTTTTATTTGATATGAGTAGGTTTGGAGTTGAATCCTTGCAAACTATTGATGAAAAAGTAAAGGGAAATGTCCCTGTTAGTACGATTAAATCGAAACCTCAGTCTGGAATCAATATACAAATGTCTATAACAATTGTGTATGTAACTGCAATCCTTTAAACATGAATTAAAAGGTTTTTGTTCTGATTATGAAATTTCCTTGTCGGAATGATAATTTTTGTCTCATGATGCAATTCCATTTGTCGCAATTTGAATAGAAAAAATAATCCCCCGAATACCTCTCGAGTTTCGAAATTAATCTGATATTTCCCTCCAGGTTCCCTGCAAACAAATAAACTCGTCAGGTTTTCCAGAAAAATCACTCGCGCTACGCGCCCGTGATTTTTAAACCTGGAAAACTTGACTCGTTCATTTGTTTGCAACGAACCTGTCAGGAAATATCCGATAATTTCAAAGTTCTTGTGGTATTACAAGTGAAAATGTTATATTCTTTAAATCGGCAACAATGGACGCGCGGTCGGTGTGTGGCTCGACGGTCCCCAGAGGTAAGCAGCATTATTTGCGGTTATAACTTGGATGGGTGACCGCTCAGCCGCGCACTGGTTTGCGCGCCAACTGCTAAGCGGGAGGCATATTCTGAACTTCTAAAGGATAATGAGAAGTACAAAAAAAAAAAGAATTTCTTTTTAATCAACATTTATATAATTGCCGACCCAAATACATATTTCTTAGATTTGAATATATTTACTATTCAATAAGTATATTAATAACAAATAAAAAAATTTATTTGAGGTGAATGAAAGTCTATTAGGTCCGTATCCAAATGAGAAATTTTATTTCCGATGCGTAGATTCCAGTCCCGTTAACAAGATCTTTTTTCTGAGTGTAGATTCGTATAAACAAAACCTGTTTTGTTCATTTCAGAACTTTATTTTTGGATTTCACGTTTTTTTTTGTGACATTTTTTAAGTGACAAAAATATTCAGTACATTTGGTGATGTTGGATCAAAAAAAGATTGTGAAGTTTTCAATTTCTTGTCTATACAAATAATAAGAAATATTTCTGAAAATTTAAATACATAAAAGTTTACAAATGATTTTTGTATCTTTTTTTTAACACGTTTTTCAGTAAATTCAGATAAATAGAGAATCGATCTTCGCAATAGCCCTTCAACCCTTTCAGCCCTCTTGTCCATTATATTACCTTCTACGCATAATCCCACATGGAAATAGAAATATATGCACGATATATTCGACGTATAGAACTTTTTGGCGCTAAACGTATATAAATATATTTTACATATATTCCATACATATATCCCATATATTTTGAATATATTTTTGCTCACATATATGCAGAATATATGCAGCATATAGAACTTTTTGGCGCCATATATTTAACGTATATGTTACATATATATTTTTCTATGTGGGATGTCATGATACGTGGTAAATATAGCCTGTATATAGAGACACACATACTTCGTGGAATGACATTTACAAGTCACTTGTGTGACTTATATTCATGGAAATCCTGAAACCTCAACAAATGATTTTTATCTATTTTTTTTTTTTTGTGAAACTAGAAATTAACGAAAAAATCTGAAATTTACAGAAAGTTTTCCGCAGACATTTGTAAACACAATTTTCTTCTCAAAAGTACAAACATTCATCTTATTTTTTTAAATCTAGTGTTTAACACGTTTTGCTATATATTCAGAAAAATACAGAATAGATATTCGCATTGTCGAAAGAAAAATAAAATAATTAATGAAAATCCAGAAAATTCAATAAATGATTTTTATCAATTTTTTGGGAAACTAGAAATTAACGGAGAAAGTCGGAAATTTACAGAAAGTTTTCTGCAGACATTTTTAAACATAATCTTCTTCTTAAAAGTACAAGCGTTCCTCTTTTTTTCATCTAGTGTTTAACACGTTTTGGTATAAATTAGAAAAAAAATTAATAGATCTTCGTAATATCGAAAGAAAAAGAAAATAATTCATGAAAATCCAGAAAATTCAGTAAATGATTTTTATCGATTTATACAGAAACTGCAACAAATTATTTTTATCAATTTTTTGGAAAACTAGAAATTAACGAAGATAATAAAAAATGTACAGAATCTTTTCCGCAGATATTTGTAAACATAATCTCCTTCTTAAAAGTACAAACATTACTCTTATTTTTTAAATCTAGTGTTTAACACGTTTTGCCATAAATTCAGAGAAATCCATAAAAAGAAAGAAAAAGAAAATAATTCATGTAAATCCAGAAACTTCAATAAATGATTTTTATCAATTTTTTGGAAAACTAGAAATTAACAAAGATAATCAGAAATTTACAGAATCTTTTCCGCAGACATTTGTAAACATAATCTCCTTCTTAAAAGTACAAACATTCCTCTTATGTTTTTAAATCTAGTGTTTAAACCCCTTTGCTATAAATTCAGAAAAATACAGAATAGATCGTTCGCAATATTAAAAAGTCCTTCAATCAACCCTTTCAGCCCTTTTATCCACCCTGTTCCTACGCACAATGTCATGGCAGCCTGTAAATATAGTCCCTATATAAAAAAAGCACATACTTCACGGAGTGACTTTTACAAGGCAACTATATCCTTTGGCTTTCCCTTTTCCCTTCGCTCGCCCACGCGTCTCGCCCACTATCAGCCACGACTATCCCGTGGTCGCTGTTCGCAAGTCGTAGGGCGTTCCTGGTGCGCGGGGTCCTTTTCCCGCTAATAGGAGGCCGCCGCCACCGAGAACCAGGCCACCTGTAGGTTTCCCAGGCTCAATAATGCAACGTCGACACGGGGCTACTATGAACGGCTGCTGGACGGACTGTTCGACTGCGTCAGGCCACGATTCCTCGTTCGCAGCTACTTTCCTCCTTTCCTCTCCTTGCCACCATACATATATCGGTCATTCCATACCAAATGGGTCACCCAAATTTTTTCCAAAAATCGCTTAAAATATTACGCACATCCACAAATTATTTCAGAATTTTCGCACCTATGGTTCACCCGAAATTAAATAACGATTTTGTTATTTCTTTTTTTTTTCAATTCGCTGTATAATCAAAATTACCGATCGGACAAAAAAATTTTTCCTGTATAAAATTTTAGTTTTTGAATGTACTTTTTGATAAAAAAAATGTTCATAGACGCTTAAAATAATTTCGGCTTTTTTTGATAAAATAAAGTAATAATATTTTTGTTCGTTTCGATTTTTTCAATTCGCTGTATATTCGAAATTATCGATAGTACAAAAAATTTTGTTCGTGTATAAATTCTCGTTTTTGAATGTACTTTTTAATTAAAAAATGTCTATAGACGCTTAAAAAAAAAATTTCGACATTTTTTGACAAAATAAAGTAAGAATAATTATTTTCGTTTCGATTTTTCTTAAAATTTCGCAGAATTTCTATTATTATGCTTACAAAATACAGAAATATCGGCAAAATGGTGAATAAATCGTCCTATTGGTATGGAATGACTCGTTTTAGATATTTTCGAAATATTACTTACTAACCTTTTTAGATCGAAATTTTGCGACAAAATTTTTTTATTAATTTCGCACCTATGGTTCACCCAAAATTTAATAACGATTTTGTTATTTCTTTTTTTTTCAATTTGCTGTATAATCAAAATTACCGATCGTACAAAAAAATGTTTCCTGTATAAAATTTTAGTTTTTGAATGTACTTTTAATAAAAAAATGTTCATAGACGCTTAAAAAAAATGTTCGGCTTTTTTTGACAAAATAAAGTAATAATATTTTTGTTCGTTTTGATTTTTTCAATTCGCTGTAGATTCGAAATTACCGATAGTACAAAAAATTTGTAACTGTATAAAATTCACGTTTTTGAATGTACTTTTTAATTAAGAAATGTCTATAGAGGCTTCAAAAAAATTTCGACATTTTTTGACAAAATAAAGAAAGAATACTTTTTTTCGTTTCGATTTTTCTTAAAATTTCGCAGAATTTCCATTATTATGCTTACAAAATACAGAAATATTGGCAAGATGGTGAATAAATCGTCCTATTGGTATGGAATGACTCGTATTAGATATTTTCGAAATATTACTTACTAACCTTTTTAGATCGAAATTTTGCGACAAAATTTTTTAATTAATTTCGCACCTATGGTTCACCTAAAATTTAATAACGATTTTGTTATTTCTTTTTTTTTCAATTTGCTGTATAATCAAAATTACCGATCGGACAAAAAAATTTTTCCTGTATAAAATTCACGTTTTTGAATGTACTTTTTAATAAAAAAATGTTTATAGACGCTTAAAATAATTTCGGCTTTTTTTGACAAAATAAAGTAATAATATTTTTCTTCGTTTCGATTTTTCCAATTCGCTGTAGATTCGAAATTACCGATAGTACAACAAATTTTGTTCGTGTATAAAATTCTCGTTTTTGAATGTATTTTTTAATAAAAAAATGCCTATAGAGGCTTAAAAAAAATTTCGACATTTTTTGACAAAATAAAGTAAGAATACTTTTTTTCGTTTCGATATTTCTTAAAATTTCGCAAAATTTCTATCATTATGCGTACAAAATACAGAATTATCGGCAAGATGGTGAATAAATCGTCCTATTGGTATAGAATGACCCGTATATATATATATATGTGAGTGTGTGTGTGTGTGTGTGGAGTAAGTATATGTACAACGACCATATATAGCTTCGTCGTAGGGTGGAAAGCTCCTTCGCATTGCCGCACCCCCTTTTAGCTACCGCGGCTACCGCGAGTCCGGTAACGCGAATGCGAGACCATATCCCTTCGGTGCGAACACCCGCTCGTGACTTCTTCGTCGGATGGGTGATAAACCCTCGGTCGTGGTTCGCTCTGGTCTTACCCTATAGCGTAAAACCCTAGCGACATTTACTTGTCACAATATTGTTCGATGGCGCTTGTGCCTTAAACGTATGTACAGCCACTTTTCCAGGGAAAATTCTAGCCATGGAGACTTCTCTAATTGAGCATTCATGTACTTTTTTTTTATGGTAAATGCAGATTGTCTGCTGTTGCACGTGTGTAATAATTATTTTGCGGCATTGAGAAAGAAAAATACTGGGGTTAATCGAATATTTAATGGAATGGCTTGGAAAGTTAACCTTTTGCTTCCTCATAGAGGAATCTTTGTTTTCGTGCGAAATCTTTTTTCAGTTTTTTGTGTCAATGCAATCAAAATGGTCTAAAAGGACGAGAAAAGTGGTAAAAATTCAAACTTAAGTATCTCAACAACTGCGTTAACAATCGGGGTGAAATTTAGCAAACACGTGAAGCAGGTCGACAAATTTGTTTGTGGAAATTTTCAGAAAAATTCAACAATATGTTGAAATTCTATTTGACTTTGCAATTTTCGAAAAATTTCTGTACGCCTTCTAGCATCCGCAAATTTTTAGCTATTGAGCTAAATAATTTTTTACGATTAAAGCTATATTAAAAAAGGATCGGTATTGAATTTGGAATGCATCTGTAAAAAAGTTCGGTTTTTATGGGATTTTGAATTTTTTAAAAAAATATTAGTTTTGCTCTAACTCACGTCAAATCTCACCAAATCAACTGAAATTTTCTACAGATGAAAAATGACATTCAGCGCTGCTACCTACGAAATTTGATCGTGATCGGTAAAGCGGTTTGGATTTTACGTGATTTTGAATTTTTCAAGACCTATATAGGTAACGGAAAAAGTTGCAAAGTAGAAATTTGCACATTGCTTCCGCATTAATTTCCATTTTTTACAAAGCTTCTTCTATGAGAAAGCCGAAATCCATCAGAAAGATGACGCATAGAGGAGATTTTGTGAAAAATGAAAATTAATGCAAAAGCAATATGCAAAGTTCTAGTTTGCAATAAAATATGTAAAAAAATAAAAATGGATGAGGAAACAATGTGAAAAGTTCAACTTTGCAACTTTTTTCGTTAGCTACATAGTTTTTGAAAAATTCAAAATGACGTAAAATTCAAACTGCTTTACCAATAACAATGAAATTTAGTAAGTTGTAGCGCTGAATGTTATTTTTTATCTGTGGAAAATTTCAGTTGATCTGGTAAGAGTTTATGTAAGTTAGAGCAAAACGAATATTAAAAAAAAATTCAAAATCCCATAAAAATCGATATTTTTTACATATTCATTCCAAATTCAATACCGATCCTTCTTTAACATAACTTCAATAATAAAAAAAATATTTAGCTCAACAGCTAAAAATTTGCGGATGCTAGAAAGCATACAGACATTTTTCGTAAATTGCAAAGTCGAATAAAATTCGAACATATTTTTAAATTTTTTTTTTAAATTACCACAAAGAAAAACTAAATTTCAGCCAGATTGTTAAGGAGATTGGAGCGCTCCACACTAGTGAAATCAATGCTAAATTTTTAAAAGCGTTTCTAAAATTTCAGATGCTTTAATAATCTGTTTCAAGGTGTTAATCACATAGCAGCATTAGTTCTTGATATTCAAATACATTCACAGCTATGATATCAACAGTAAATCGATCAATATCTGCAAATTTCCGATGTTATGTTTTTTCATCCAGTTTTTTAAAAGGGTAAACCGTAATATCAGTTCGATTATGACGACCAATAGCTCATTTTGTTTACTAAAAGATATTCTATCGATTGGCCGTCTATTTTTTTAAATCGTATTAGTAGTTCAAAAGATACAACCGTTTGTTTATCCTATCATAACCTAACATCAAGTATACAAATGGCTGTAACTTTTGAACGCCTGATACTATAGAAAATCCGGACGGTCAATCGATTAAGGATCTTCCACTGATCAAAATGAGCTATGTTTCTTCATAATCGGACTGATATTTCGGTTTACCCTTTTACAAAACTGGATGAAAAAACATGACATCGGAAATTTGGAGATATTGATCGATTTACTGTTCATATGACAGCTGGGAATGTATTTGAATATCAAGAACTAATGCTGCTATGTGATTAACACCTTGGAACTGATTATTAAATCATCTGAAATTGTAGAAACACTTTTAAAAATTTAGCACTGATTTGACTAGTGTGGAGCGCTCCAACCTCCTTAAAGCCATTCTTGAGGTCACACACACACACACATATACACATTCATCCATACATTTTTTCTAAACCACTTTTCTCGACCTTTTTCGACCATTTTGAGTATCCTAACATAAAAAAATCGAAAAATAAAAATGATGCCCGAAAACGAAGCTTCCTCTATGAGGAAACTAAATAACTATGATTTTCCGGAGTGTCAATGACTAAAGCAAGTCCCCCCCCCCCCCCTTTTGATGTCCGAGTAACACAGACAGGTGCATAAATTTACGAATGAGTGTGAAGAGTCAAAAGGAGACACACTGCCGATATTGATCGATTTATTGCTCATATGACAGCTGTGAATGTATTTGAATATCAAGAACTAATGCTGCTATGTGATTAACACCTTGAAACTGATTATTAAATCATCTGAAATTGTAGAAACACTTTTAAAAATTTAGCACTGATTTGACTAGTGTGGAACGCTCCAACCTCCTTAAAGCCATTCTTGAGGTCACACACACACATATACACATTCATCCATACATTTTTTCTAAACCACTTTTCTCGACCTTTTTCGACCATTTTGAGTGTCCTAACATAAAAAAATCGAAAAATAAAAATGATGCCCGAAAACGAAGCTTCCTCTATGAGGAAACTAAATAACTATGATTTTCCAGAGTATCAAAGACTAAAGCAAGTCCCCCCCCCCCCCTTTTGATGTCCGAGTAACACAGACAGGTGCATAAATTTACGAATGAGTGTGAAGAGTCAAAAGGAGACACACTGCAGATATTGATCGATTTACTGCTCATAGACAGCTGTGAATGTATTTGAATATCAAGAACTAATGCTGCTATGTGATTAACACCTTGAAACTGATTATTAAATCATCTGAAATTGTAGAAACGCTTTTAAAAATTTAGCACTGATTTGACTGGTGCGGAGCGCTCCAACCTCCTTAAAGCCATTCTTGAGGTCACACACACACACATATACACATTCATCCATACATTTTTTCTAAACCACTTTTCTCGACGTTTTAGACCATTTTGAGTGTCCTAACATAAAAAAATCGAAAAATAAAAATGATGCCCGAAAACGAAGCTTCCTCTATGAGGAAACTAAATAACTATGATTTTCCGGAGTATCAAAGACTAAAGCAAGCCCCCCCCCCCTTTTTGATGTCCGAGTAACACAGACAGGTGCATAAATTTACGAATGAGTGTGAAGAGTCAAAAGGAGACACACTGGACAGGCGATGAACGCATAGTACATATACATATACTATGTATAGGTATATATAAGGTCCACTACGGTGCACATGCACGCTTGCATTCACCCCCTTCACCCTTTCTTGAACTAGGGGTCTCCCTGGAGCGTTGAGCACACCCCCATATGTTTAAACTCCAGCATACATTTTTACCGGTGTGCAATTACGTCGAGGGCGAATTATTTAACTTCGCTCCACGATGTCTGTCTACATGTACATACAAAGCGTGACCCACGCGAGGCCAGTCGTTCGGTAACATATGTTACGTATACGTCGAAAAGTCGAGAGTCGACAAGGGCGACAGAAAATTGGAATAAACCGTGACGAACATGGGGCGACCTCCAGCAGTGTCCACAAAATCATACTTTCTGATATCGTCTTGATCTATTTTGGATGACACGCATTCTGAAAGCTAAACAAGCCGACAAAAATTGGCAACAGTTTTTAAAGGTCAACTAATAGGTGAAGTGAGATATTTTGTAGAATTATTGGTGATGGAATTGTTAGTTAATCAATGGGGGAATAAAATATTCATCGGCTTTTGATATTTTAGGCTAATAAAATAAAAAAATAATAAATAAATAAAATAAATAATAAAAAAGAAAATATCCATTTAGAAACATCCTACACGGACTTAAAAAAAGTTTCTTTTGCGTTTCTGATTTTTTTTAAGATATCGATTTTTGGCCTTTACTATCGTTTTCAAGTCGCATATTTCATGGCAAAAATACTTATTGCAAACATTTATACAGCGATTTTTGAAAAAAGTCATTTTTGAACGTTTCCGATTTCAGTTTTCATAGATCCGATTTCCGGTCCAAAAATGTCGAAAACGAGCCCTAGAAATGTTATTTTTCAAGACATCGATTTTTGGCATTTGCTATCATTTTCAAGTCGCATATTTAATCACAAAAACACCTGTTGCAAAAAATTCTACAGTAAAAAAAAACAAGTCATTTTTAGAAGTTTTTGATTTCAGAATTAGTAGATTCGTTTTCAGTTCCAAAAATATCGAAAATGATCCCAGGAAATTTTATTTTTCAAGATATCTATTTTTGACCTTCACTATCGTTTTCAAGTCTCATATTTCATCACAAAAACACCTAATGCAAACCTTTCTACAGTGATTTTTTTTAAAAAGTCATTTTTGAACGTTTCCGATTTCATATTTCATAAATCCGACTTCCGGTCCAAAAATGTCGAAAACGAGCCCTCGAAATGTTATTTTTCAAGACATCGATTTTTGGCATTTGCTATCATTTTCAAGTCGCATATTTCATCACAAAAATACCTATTGCAAAAATTTCTACAGTAAAAAAAAACAAGTCATTTTTAGAAGTTTTTGATTTCAGAATTAGAAGATTCATTTTCAGTTCCAAAAATATCGAAAATGATACCAGGAAATTTTATTTTTCAAGATATCTATTTTTGACCTTCACTATCGTTTTCAAGTCTCATATTTCATCACAAAAACACCTAATGCAAACCTTTCTACAGTGATTTTAAAAAAAAGTCATTTTTGCACGTTTCCGATTTCAGATTTTAGAGATTCGACTTACGGTCCAAAAATGTCGAAAACGAGCCCTCGAAATGTTATTTTTCAAGATATCGATTTTTGGCATTTGCTATCGTTTTCAAGTCGCATATTTCACCACAAAAACATCTATTGCAAACATTTCTACAGTAAAAAAACAAGTCATTTTTAGAAGTTTTTGATTTCAGAATTCGTAGATTCCATTTCAGTACCAAAAATATCGAAAATGATCCCAGGAAATTTTATTTTTCAAGATATCTATTTTTGGCCTTCAGCATCGTTCTCAAATTGCACATTTCATCACCAAAAAATCAACTGCAAACTCTTTTACATCAATTTTTTTAAAAAAGTCATATTTGGACATAAGTAATATCAGAATTCGTACATCCCAGTAAAGCTACGATTATTTAAATATTTTCGAAATATTACTTACTAACCTTTTTAGATCGAAATCTTGCGACAAAAAATTCTAGACATCGCTCTATATTTGTACATTATTTCACTTTATTTTAATATGGAGATTCCAAAAATTATCGGTCAAATAAAAAAAAAATATTTATTCAATCACAGCAAAAAAAAAGAATAATTTAATTGCATTTCTTCATTAATATACCTAATAGATCGGCAATCAAATGTGGAACTACATCTTTTTTTAATTAAAGAAAAAATGATTAAAACATTACATAGTTCTAGTAACTTGAATACGTTTACCAATACAATCAAATAATAAAAATCGTGCATCGAAATTGTCCCATTCTAGTGGCATATATTAATAATGCAAAACCATCGATCACCGAGACTGTAACAAAGCTGTTTGCGCTCATCGCGATACAGTATATATACTATAGTAGTACCACAGCATCGAAAGGCTCACGCCTAATGTTATTTCGATGACTTTCCGATAGTTTGGGTCGCGCAAGGTGTCGCTCGATTCTCGAAGCGAAACGCAAACCCAGCGGTAGAATAAAAAGAACAGTTTGACAGGACACGTTGAAGAACCGAAGGATGTGTTGTCGTCCTATGCTAATTTTTTTCATCGTCACGTCACATGGCTTCCTTCGCATAAAAAATGCTGATCGATCTTCGACTGAGGGCAAAAGGGAAAGAGAATTATCGCAGCCTTTATCTATAGTCGCGGACAACTCAATGATTCGACTAATTCGCGTCTCTTTGAATTCTTTGTACCGCAACTTCATAAATTTACATATTTATCTGGAATATTATTAATATTGTAGGGCGATTAATAGAAGCCCTACTATAGATAATTTGAAAGCGACATGAAGTGGAGTATTTGATTCTATTTATTATTAATCGATTCGTCATTTTATTATTATATCAATACTATTTTATAGATATATATTTTTTAATTTTTCGTTTTTTTTTAAATTCGTTTTATTTATTTTAGAAATTGTTCAACTAATTTGTATCGATTTCAACTCTTTCTACTATAACTTATAAATATACATGATGATATGTGATATTATAAATATTTTTTTTTGTAATATAGATTTTTAATAATATTTGTAGATCAACACTTAAATTTTTCAATTATTCGATCTTTTCAATTTTATATACTTAATAATTTACTCGACTATTAATTAAGAGAATATTAATTTTTTAACCAGTTGATCGGTTTAATTTTATATTTTGTCAAATTCTATATTTCACCAACTACGTTTTTCATAGCTGCGAAAATGAATATAAGTATGTTTAATATTATAAATATTCTATAGTATATTACGTGTAATTTAATACTTATTCATAACGAATTTCCTTCAGCCTTTCACCAATTGATTTAATCTATCTTAGCTTTATTAGAAATACTGAAAAAATTTTGTTCGTTATATTAATATCCACTATTTAATTTTTTCATCTCTGATTTAGATCCCTCCAAGCTAATGAGTCTATTTACTTGTATATATTTTATTCTCTGTAAATAGCCTTAAGGGGAGGATGTCACGTCAAAAAAATTGATTTTGAAAATTCAATATCATCCAAATCCTATTGCATATAAAAACGCCCAACGCACTATATTGTTGGTACTCGATGAAAGGATTTTTTACTGTCGTCAGACTTGCATATGCTTTTCAATATTATCTTAAGCAAAATTCTTAGGTTTTCCATTCTGCGCATGATTAAGATCAAACTACAAGGCAGATTGGAATGATTAACGTCTCATTTTCTTCTTCATGAAAAGATACACCGGCTAAATATAGAAAATGTTAATAAAAGGTAATATTTTTTAAGTGACATAATTATTAATAAATAAATTTTATGCTATTTTCTAAATCAGTGATTAACTTTGCTTTCAGAATAAAAAAAAAGTTTGCTCCATTTAGCCGGTGTATCTTTTCATGAAGAAGAAAATGAGACGTCAACCATTCCAATCTGCCTAGTAGTTTAATCTGAATCATGCGCAGAATGGAAAACCTAAGAACTTTGCTTAAGATAATATTGAAAAGCATATGCAAGTCAGACGATAGTAAAAAATCCTTTCATCGAGTCCAACAATATAGTGCGTTAGGCATTTTTATATGCAATAGGATTTGATTGATATTAAATTTCCAAAATCAATTTTTTTTACCTGACTCCCTCCCCTTAAATTTAGTTACCAACATTGTTTCAACTATTTCAAATATGTGATATTATGGTACGTAATTTTTTTTTTGGGACGATCGTCAAAGGATAAAAATACGATACATGTTATTATTCTATCTGGACTTTGTGATTTATCGCTATTCCGGTTGTAATAGTCGGTGTTCCGGTCATTTCAGCTGTCATTATACAGTAGGACATCGAGCCAGTAATCCCGAGGAAAAAAATCGAGCTGTTGGCTATGATTTCGTTGCTGCTCATTTTAATTTGACTCCGACGAGCCTCCTACTGTCCGGCTACCCGCAAACACGTGCTCGCTTCACACGAGTGCCGCAGTGATTGCGTGACTCGGTGACTTCGATATGCACGCTGCCTCTTGATGTGCCGCCCTGGGTGACCCTGCGCTGCCATAGCTTCGATGGGTTACAGCCACCAGCGTAACGCTCAAACTGCGGCATCCTCGACAATGATGTCGAAACATATGTTATGACTTTCCTCCTCAATTGATTTTTAGAAAGAATTTACAAATTTTTTCAATCTTCAAGTGCCGATCGAACTTTTGTTAGAATTAGAAGATGAAGATTTTTCAATGTTTTTATATTTTTCCATTTTAGTCTATACATTCTCAACAATGATGTCGAAACATATGTGATTTTGCTCCTTAATTTAATTTTAGAAAACATGTACAAATTTTTTTAACCTTTAAGTGCCGATCGAACTTTTGTTAGAATTAGAAGATGAAGATTTTTCAATGTTTTTATAATTTTTTAATTTTAGTCTATACATTCTCAACAATGATGTCGAAACATATGTGATTTTCCTCCTCAATTGATTTTTAGAAAAAATGTATAAATTTTTTTAACCTTTAAGTGCCGATCGAACTTTTTTTACGTTAGAAGAAGATTTTTCAAAGCTTTTATAATTTTTTTTATTATTTTAGTCTAAACATGCTCCACAATGATGTCGAAACATATGTGATTTTGCTCCTCAATTTACTTTTAGAAAAAATGTAGGAGTTTTGTCAACCTTTAATTGCCGATCGAAGTTTTTTTACGTTAGAAGATGAAGATTTTTCAATGTTTTTATATTTTTTTCATTTTAGTCTATACATTCTCAACAATGATGTCGAAACATATGTGATTTTGCTCCTTAATTTACTTTTAGAAAACATGTACAAATTTTTTTAACCTTTAAGTGCCGATCGACCTTTTGTTACATTAGAAGAAGATTTTTCAAAGCTTTTATAATTTTTTTTAAATTTTAGTCTAAACATGCTCCACAATGATGTCGAAACATATGTGATTTTGCTCCTCAATTTACTTTTAGAAAAAATGTAGGAGTTTTGTCAACCTTTAATTGCCGATCGAAGTTTTTTTACGTTAGAAGAAGAAGATTTTTCAAGGCTTTTATATTTTTTTTATTTTAGTCTGTACATCCTCGATAATGATGTCGAAACATATGTGATTTTGCTCTTCAATTTACTTTTATAAAAAAATGTTCAAATTTCTCCAACCTTTCACTGCCGATCGAACTTTTGTTACATTAGAAGAAGATTTTTCAATGTTTTTATAATTTTTTCATTTTATTCTATACATTCTCAACAATGATGTCGAAACATATGTGATTTTGCTCCTCAATTTACTTACTAGAAAACATGTACAAATTTTTTCAACCTTTAACTGCCGATCGAACTTTTGTTACGTTAGAAGATGAAGATTTTTCAAGGGTTTTATAAATTTTTAATTTTAGTCTAAACATCCTCGCCAATAACGTCGAAACATATGTGATTTTGCCCTTCAATTTACTTTTAGAAAACATGTACAAATTTTTTCAACCTTTAATTGCCGATCGAACTTTTGTTACGTTAGAAGAAGAAGATTTTCCAAGGCTTTTATATTTTTTTTATTTTCGTCTAAACATCCTCCACAATGACGTCGAAACATATGTGATTTTGCTCCTCAATTTACGTTTGGAAAACATGTACAAATTTTTTCAACCTTTAATTGCCGATCGAACTTTTGTTACATTAGACGAAGATTTTCCAAGGATTTTATAATTTTTTTTATTTTCGTCTCAACTCTTCAACTTCGACATCCTCGACAATGATGTCGAAATATATGTAATTTTGCTCCTCAATTTACTTTTAGAAAAAATGTACAAATTTTCTTCAGCGTTTAAATGCCGTTCGAACTTTTGTTACATTAGAAGAAGATTTTCGAAGGCTTTTATAATTTTTTAATTTTAACCTAAATTTCTAAACTACGACATTCCCGTTAATGATGTCGAAACATACGATATCTTGCTTTTGCTATTTACTTTTCGCAAATATACACAAATTTGAAAAACTGATTTTAAAAGATTTTCATCCAAAACTCTTTAACTGCACGGAGAAAAATAATGGAGCCTATTAAACCGATAATTTTTTTCTGTGTATGTAACAAAATGGAACAAAATGTTCTAAAAAAGCGTAACGGCGCCTAGAAATTTTTTCTCACCACACTTCTACTTATTCCTCGGCTACTTTAAAAGATGTTTTCACATAACATAATAAGAACACGAAATTCACTTTTCCACTTTTGTAACTCTTTGTTACAATCCTTAAAATGCCCTAATTTAATAAATATCTGTCATAAATATTCCTTGTTTCTATAGTACAATAATAACGTGTTTCTATATGGTGTACGTCATGGTTATACATGAAAAAAAAATTTCAAAAAAATTTCAAATTTCCAATTTTTTTCCATCTTCAAATCTGCCACGATTTCCGGACTTTCGAAAAATGTTCAAATTACTTTACGAAAATAACCACGAGCACAATCTCGATTTCACATGTTTGTTCAATTTAATGATGGAAAACGGTATTATTTTCGGTACACGGAAAAAAAGGCTTGGTTGGAACAAGCCTTGGTTATATATACGCCAGACAATTAATTGGTTAGACCAACCAAGTTATTTGTTAGGTTAGCTTACCAAGTGACTTGGTTAGTCCAACCAAGGAATTGGTAACTTAACAAATAACTTGGTTGGTCTAACCAATTAATTGTCTGGCGCATATATAACCAAGGCACTTGATTGTTCCAACCAAGCCTTTTTTTCCGTGTACAAATTCTCGCACCGAGAAAAAAATATAGTTGAATGGACTAATTTAACTACGTCCTCGTTCAAATGAATTTTTCGTTAGGACAACCAAATCTTTAGTTTCTTCAATAATCGTTAGATTATTCAGAAATTCATATATTAGACATATTAAGTTGTCTAAAATTTATTAGCGGTAACCAAAATATCTGTTATACCAGCAAAAAAAATTCATTTGAACGAGGCTGTACGCTAAATTAGTCTATTTAACTATTTTTTTTTTCTCAGTGCGGTAGTGACATATGCATCGTAACCTTTAACATATGCTTTGCACCGACTGTGATATTATAATAATGGGCGTTATCCTGAACAACCGGTAATTATGCGGTGCGACAGCGGAAAACAGGCTTACAGGTGCATTAACTCAGGGCGTAACTAAACGCGGTGCTGCAGTGGTTTCCGACGCGTGCTTGCACCCTATACACCGATCAGCCTGCAGTCAAATACATCTGCGAGCCATAAGCAAATCTTGTTTCATTTGTATTACACCTGCACAATAGCACGCGAAATATTCCTTCCCTCAAAATGCGACTAATTTAACAAAAATTCATCAACCCGCAGTAATGAAACATTTTTTTCAAACTCATTTAATTTTCGTATCCAATTCGTTAAAAAATCTAATATTAATTATTTTCAAATAAAGACTTAATGTTTTTTGTCACAATCATTTTTGTCTTTAATGTTTAATGTCACTAAAATTCAATACAAAATGTTGCGAACGTTAAAATATATAATTAATAGAAAAATTATTATTTTTCTATTCGTTATTCACTACTTTTTATTTATGGTGTTTTTACGTGATGCTGTATGGAATTTTTTTATCGTTTCTGAACAAATATTCGGTTCTTTACCAATATGGCCGAATATTCTGAATTTCACATTGCTTATCGAGTATATGAACACGTAGAGCGCTTTTCAAAATTATTGGAGGTTTTTTCTTCACTTCGAAGATAAATTTCCGAATTCGGCTAAAATTGTTCTTTAAATCTTGTGTTTAACTATTTTTTTTTGAAACGGTAGAATATAGTGAAAATATTTTAAAATATTGCTTCTCCCGTCGCTCTTATGTATCTATTAATGGAACTACCGAAAATCGTCTGCAGTCGCAAAAATGGCTGCACCGAACATAGCGTTAAAAAATCGTTTTTTTTTTTAATAATTCAGTTTACACTTGAAAAAACAAAGTAGGTAATAAATAAATAGGGAATAATAATTTTTTGCGATATTGTACAGAAAATCAATAACTTCTTTGAAAATCCTAAGTAAAAAATAGTCGCAGCGACACCAAATTTATTAAAGTAAAGAAAATAGAAAGTATAAAAACAGTATTAAAAGTCAACTGTGGTAAAAAATACTAAATATTTGGTACAATAATTTCCCATAAAAAATTATAAGATAGCTTTACTTTATCCTTAGTAAAATTATTAATAAATCATATTTCACACACTTCGATAATTAATGCAATCGTTAATTTTCATACTTTTTAATTTTCACAAAACAAGACATAAAATTGCAAAAAAAAAAAAAAAAAAATTACTCGACACTTAAAAAAGACAATGAACCATTTTAGAGGTCACAAAAAATTATTTCT
The DNA here is from genome assembly GCA_963970395.1 of Ephialtes manifestator. NCBI lineage: Eukaryota > Metazoa > Arthropoda > Insecta > Hymenoptera > Ichneumonidae > Ephialtes > Ephialtes manifestator. The sequence continues at coordinate 28,829,378 of OZ019975.1, read as the reverse complement.
AACAACCCAATAAAAATGATCTAAAGCCCCCACTATTAAATCGTAAAAAAAATAATAAAATAAAAATAAAAAGTTTTCCAAATCGCTTACCACGCAAAGGGCTTATCGATGACCCGGTACCAAGTTGAAAAGATTATTCAATTTCAAAATACGACACTTTCGAAACTTTTCACAATCAGACCCAAAACGAATCTCCAATTTTATTTTCTTTTTTTAGAAATTCAACATTTGCTCCGTTATATTGCAACATACGTCAAAAGTTTATCTACCGATCATTTTAGGTATTAATTTTTGTGCACTGACGGCGCGACCGGAACTGAACTATGGATGACAGTTTGTCAACGGAAATGACGATTGACCGGGCAAAATAGCCGAACGAGTTTACGCGGCCACGATTTTGATCGACCGACTCTCAAGGGCTTACAGTGTGATCTATGATTCGTAATTTTTGGCTTCAGTCAGTCGTCGACTCGTCGGACGTAGTCGGTTGCCCCCGGGGATGATCCATCGGTGATCCCGATCCTAAGGGTTGTTTTTCAGGCCACGCCCGAGCTCTGCGCGGTAGCTCGAAGCTTTCGTCAGCCTCGTCTTAGGATTGGTCGTTGGGCGGTGCCTGAAAAGAACCCTTGCGGCGAGCTTGCAATTGGTGATCGTATATACAGGGTTCTGGCATCATATACTCACCAATATATATATATATATATATCTAGGGGTTGTTCGACTGGTAGCAAAGTCTGCTTCAGGCAGAATGAAAAGCCAGAGAAAGGATAAAGGGGGAGAATATAAGTGAGACATAACTTGAAGAAAAGCACGAAAGTCAACCGGATATCGTAATAGTTGTCGTCCTTTAAACATCCAATTAGCAAATTGCCATAGTGAAAATATTTACTTTTATACTTCCGGTTAAAATATCGGGTGCAAATCTCCGGTAATTTACACTGTAAAAAATATTTGGTAAATTCGTACTGTACATAGTTATTCAATGTATTGTTTTTTTTACTGAATCTAGGTAGGAAATTGAATTTAATATACGAAAGAAAGTGGAAATGTACGTGTGGTAAAATTGAATTTAAATCATATTAAAAAGACGACTTTTGTATCACATTTAGGAAAATTGAAATTTTAGTATACTGTGCATCATTAATACGACTTTTGGAATGAATTTAGCATTCAAGAATTTAGAATTTAGAATTTAGGGGGAGAATATATAAATAAACATCCAATTAGCAAACTGCCATAGTGAAAGAATTTACTTTTGTACTTCCGGTTAAAATATCGGGTAAAAATCTTTGGTAATTTACATTGTAAAAAATATTTGGAAAATTCGTACTGTATATAGTTATTCAATGTATTGTTTTTTTTTACTGAATCTAGGTAGGAAATTGAATTTAATATACGAAAGAAAGTGGAAATGTACGTGTGGTAAAATTGAATTTAAATCATATTAAAAAGACGACTTTTGTATCACATTTAGAAAAATTGAAATTTTAGTATACTGTGCATCATTAATACGACTTTTGGAATAAATTTAGCATTTAAGAATTTAGAATTTAGAATTTAGGGGGAGAATATAAGTGAGACATAACTTGAAGAAAAGCACGAAAGTCAACCGGATATCGTAATAGTTGTCGTCCTTTAAACATCCAATTAGAAAATTGCCATAGTGAAAATATTTACTTTTGTACTTCCGGTTAAAATATCGGGTATAAATCTTTGGTAATTTACACTGTAAAAAATATTTGGAAAATTCGTACTGTATATAGTTGTTCAATGTATTGTTTTTTTTTACTGAATCTGGGTCGAAAATTGAATTTAATATACGAAAGATAATGGAAATGTACGTGAGGTAAAATTGAATTTAAATCATATTTAAAAGATGACTTTTGTATCACATTTAGGAAAATTGAAATTTTAGTATACTGTGCATCATTAATACGACTTTTGGAATGAATTTAGCATTCAAGAATTTAGAATTTAGAATTTAGGGGGAGAATATATAATTAAACATCCAATTAGCGAATTGCCATAATGAAAAAATTTACTTTTGTACTTCCGGTTAAAATATCGGGTAAAAATCTTTGGTAATTTACATTGTAAAAAATATTTGGAAAATTCGTACTGTATATAGTTATTCAATGTATTGTTTTTTTTACTGAATCTGGGTAGGAAATTCAATTTAATATACGAAAGAAAGTGGAAATATACGTGTGGTAAAATTGAATTTAAATCATATTTAAAATATGACTTTTGTATCACATTTAGGAAAATTGAAATTTTAGTATACTGTGCATCATTAATACGACTTTTGGAATGAATTTAGCATTTAAGAATTTAGAATTTAGAATTTAGGGGGAGAATATATAATTAAACATCCAATTAGCAAATTGCCATAGTGAAAATATTTACTTTTGGACTTCCGGTTAAAATATCGGGTAAAAATCTTTGGTAATTTATATTGTAAAAAATATTTGGAAAATTCGTACTGTATATAGTTCTTCAATGTATTGTTTTTTTTACTGAATCTAGGTAGGAAATTGAATTTAATATACGAAAGAAAGTGGAAATGTACGTGTTGTAAAATTGAATTTAAATCATATTTAAAAGATGACTTTTGTATCACATTTAGGAAAATTGAAATTTTTGTATACTGTGCATCATTAATACGACTTTTGGAAAGAATTTAGCTGAATTGTACATAAATTTTATGTTATACTTGTGTAGTGAATTTTCTACACCCGTTTATGTAAAAGAACTTCTTGCACTGTGTAATTTTTAATATTTTTAACAGTGTACTTGAGTTTGATGTTTTATTTATGTATAGACATTAAAAATAGGTACATTACGTGTGTAATTTTTAAAAGAGTGTTACACTAAAAAAAGCCTTTTTTTGAAAAGTGGGATAGTGTAAAAATACATAGTAGCGGTTATTATAAACAGAAGATTAAATAGAAACTCAACAATATTTTCGAAGTTAACATCTGATTATTTATTGTAGAATGTTCCCCCCGCTTGTTTGCACTGAGAAAAAAAATCGTTAGATCCAACAAAACGTGCGCTTGCGGGCAGCGAAAAGAATATTCTTTTGATCGAATGAAATATGTAATTGATCGAAGCAACAGCTGATCAATCCAAACATTATTCGATTACAATTGTCAAATACTTCGTCCAATCGACAAAATATTCTTTTCGCTGCCCGCAAGCGCACGTTTTGTTGGTTCTAACGATTTTTTTTCTCAGTGTGGCTTCGTTAAATAATGCGATCTACACTGAAAAAAAAGATTACCCGCCATAACCAAGAAATGAGTTGACACAACCAATCGATTATTCTATTTCCCTTACAACTCAAATGGTAGTGCCAACGATTCGAATCGTAATACCGACGATTTGAACAGTAGTCCCAACTATTCGAGTGGTGGTCCCAACGATTGGATTGGTTAACCTTACTAATCTCGCGAGAACTAATCGTGAATAGTTGAGGTTACTATTCGATATGGTTGAGGCAACTAATTTTTTAGACATTGTGTACAGCAAATGGGAAACGTAATTGTCCCAACCAAACATTTCTTTCCGTGTATCGGAATCGAATGTGTGTAAAATGATTGCACTATTTATTGCTTACAGAAAACGCAAAATATCTTACAAACATAAAATCGCTATTTCCAAAGCTCACGTTTTACTTGGAAGCAGTAAAGAAAAATCATTTTTCAGAAAAGCATACGTTGCTTAGAGCTGCCGTTTATCTCGGCTACCTATCAGTAAGTTTACATTTCCTCGTAAAAAGTCGAGAAGATTACGAGGTAAGCGAGAAATGTTGAAGTCTTGTGGCCTAGAACGACAGCTGGACAATTTCGCACGATTCTATCGGAGCTTTGAGGCGTTCCAACGACCTCGTGTCAGTCAACCACTGGTAATATCAATAATTAACCAACAATCACAATTCGTAATCTTGTTAAAATTTGACTTTGCTTTTTCTACCATCATTTGCATCTTTACTGCAATTATTCTTTTTTCTTCTGATTTGTGAATATCGGTTTGTTGCCTCGCAGTGTAAAAAGCGTGCGAAATCTTTGGTCCAAAGATCCAACGATGAATCCATTGGAAACGCATAAAAAATTTCGCACGATTTTACACTGAAAAAAAAATTTAATGGACTAAATTAGCGTTCAAATCAGTTTTTTGTTGGTGTAACAAATATTTCGGTTTCCGCAAATAAATTTTAGACAACTGAATCTAATGATTATGGAAGAAACTAAATATTTGGTTGTCCTAACGAAAAATTTGTTGGAACGAGGTTGTACGGTAATTTAGATCTTTCAAATACATTTTTTTCTCAGTGTACCTGAGTTTTGAGACGTTTACTGAAAGAAAAGTATATCGTTGATCTAACGATTTCACATGATAAAATTAATATATAGGAAGGCTTGCAATGTTTTATCGTTGAAGCGATGATACATGGAAAGAAATAATTAGTTGCCCTAACCAAGTGGCATGATTAAATACGCTCCAAGCGACAAAATTGGTTGCGACACCCAATAGTTGGTTCTCCCAACCAATTTTGTCGCTTGGAGAGTATTTAACCATGGCACTTGGTTAGGGCAACCAATTATTTCTTTCCGTGTAATATAGTTCAATAAATGATACTTGCAAAGTTATTGGAAACAAACTTTAAAATCGTGTATGCAACGAAACGGCATATAAGAAACTATTATCATTTTGATGATTGCTACTATAACTGTTTTTGGCTATAACCCTCAAATAGTCACGTTATTTATGATTAATCCAATTATTTTCTTATTTGTTGCTATAATCTGGGAATTATAATTTATACTTAGGTTATCGTCGGTTTAACTATATAGAAACGGCATATAAGAAACTATTATTATTTTGATGATTGCTATTATAATTGTTTTTTGCTATAACCATAAAATAGTGACGTTATTTATGATTAATCCAATTATTTTCTTATTTGTTGCTATAATCTGCGAATTATAATTTATAATTATGTTATCGTCGGACAAACTATATATATTTTTTTTAAATTACTATATTTTTCGCTCATTGTTCCAAAGACTACGTGTCAGTCAACTACTGGTAATGTCAATAATTAATCAACAATCACGATTTATAATTTCGTTAAAAATTTACTTTACTTTTTTTGCTATCATTTGCGCTTTTTTTTTTTTTTTTTTTTTTTGTGACTGTACTACATTTTTTTTCTTTTCTTCTGTTTTGTGGATATCGGACTGTTGCCTTGCGGCATAAAAAGCGTGCGCGATCCGTGGTCCAAAGATCCAACGGTGAATCCATTGGAAACGTATAGAAAATTCCCCTCGACGGTACGACGAGAGCAGAGAATCGCACTGAAGACGACAGCGGTCGGGCTAATGGGTCGGAGACGCTATTTTGTTAAACAAGGAAACCTTTTATCCACCCCACCCGTAACACACTTCCGCGCGCGAGACTCTCGAGTGCAGAAGCAACGCGGCACTCAACCCCCAAGGAGAAAAAGATTTCACGCTCAGACGCGGCAAAGTGTCTCGATGCACCGCACCCACAGCATTACACTCTATAGTGCCAATCTCGGTGTCGATACCATCAGCTCCTTTATAACGTCTATCTCTACAGAATCATGAAGATATCAATTCATCCATTAACCCGACTTTCTTGGCTCTTCAACATTTCCCATTCTCGTGGAATTTTCGTTATTAGTTTAATTGTTAGAAAATTTAAACGGCGTCGAAATTTATCCAGTGAATATTTTTATCAACTTTGACAACACTGAAAAAATCAACTTCATTGAAGATAAGAGAAAAAGTTATTCGTACATTAATAAAAAAAAGAAAAAAATATTAATAAATTAATGTACAATAAACAATTATCAACAATTTTATTTATACATGTATTTTTTTTTAAACAAAATATAGAGAATTTTGTCGGTTTTTATAAAACTTTTTATGTGTAGTGGATAGTGTTAGAATCTTCTTTATAACGTCTACTTCTACAGAATCATGAAGATAACAATTCATCCATTAATCCGACTTTCTTGGCTCTTCAACATTTTCCATTCTCGTGGCATTTTCGTTATTAATTTAATTGTTAGAAAATTTAAACAGTGTCGAAGCGTATCCAGACAATATTTTTGAGAACTTTGACGACACTAAGGTAAGTTATGTTCAACTTACCTCTTATGACAATTTAATTTGATTAGAATTTCAATTCACGTCATATGGAAAAAATCAAATTCATTGAAGATACTAAGATTTAGGAATATTAATATAAAAAGAAAAAAGTAACTTGATAAAAAAAAAGAAAAGATATTAATAAATTAATGTAAAATAAACAGGTATGAACAATTTTTCTTGTATTATTTTTTTGCAAACCTAATTTCGAGAATTTTGACTGTTTACATGAAACTTTTTATGTGTAAAGCATAGTCTTAGAATCTGAAAATTATTTTTCTGGAAGTCTACTGTCTTTTGCTTTGCGAAACAAATTCTTTATTTTTCTCAAAAACGTTTGATTTTTTTACATTTTTTCCGTACTTTTATAATACTCGATTTCTTTTGAAGTGGATTTTTTTTATCCTGAAACTTTGTATTTATCATTATTTGTACCTTATACAAAAGTTAATACCAAATTGACATCTTTACAAAAAATCCTGAAATGAATATTAAGTAAGAAAAATTCTTTCATATTTATAAAAATCAGATGATTAATTTTTTTTAACGTTTACTACGTTATTAATTAATTTCTTAACTGAAAGTTTATAAATAATTCCTTGCGATTATATTTTATGTAAATTAAAAGAAAATTGCTATTAGCACTCTGACGCTAATTTTATGCCAGGATTTAAGTGACGTCTAAGTATTGACAGTCAATGCCCGAATATTGAAAAAAAACCAGGATAAAAAGTCTTATATCCTGAGGGGCTGAATGAGTCCAATGATTTTGGAGAATAAAGTGATCCTTCGAGAGTCCCTGCGACGCCACTTGGTTTTATTGTCAGCGAAGGCGAATCGCCGACCACCGCGACAAGCCGTCCAACTGGCATTTCTCACGGTTTGCCCATGGAGCCCACCACGCGTAGCTTCTCTCCATTCTCGCGGATTCTTGCACTTCGCCGGGATATCTTTTCACACTTTTACGGGAGGACCGAATCGATATAACCACGGGCGTTGAGCCCCGCGGGTTTGGCTCCTAAAAATCAAAAATCTTTTCAGAATATCAGATACTATATTTACATACAAAAAAAAGTAGAACCTTGCACATTGCTTCCTCATTATTTTTCGCTTTTTACAAAGCTTCCTCTTTGAAGAAGCAAAAAAGTATGTTATTCAATTTTGACTTCCTCACAGAGGAAGCTTTGTAAAAAGCGAAAAATAATGAGGAAGCAATGTGCAAGGTTCTACTTTGCATCCTTTTTTAAATTAGATAAATAAACATGTTGTGAATTGGCTTTTTCTATTTCGTTATTATTAGAGAGTTTTCGAAAGTAAATGTGATAACGTATATTATTAAAAATAATTCAACATTCCATAAAATCACAAATTTCATACCGTTTGTCACTAAATTATACATATATAATGACTGAATATTGTTTCATTTATATTCAAAATTCGAGCTCGCTATTTCAAGTTTTGCAAAAGTTACAATAGAGCGATAATGTCAATTTTTTGAAAAATTCAAAATTCCATAAAATCTGAACCACTTTACGGATTCGAGCCAAATTCAATACCAAACAGCATTGAGTGCACTTACTCTTATAACCAACTATTTAGCAAAATAGACTAAATTTTATGAAAGTTAGAGCGACCACGTCCTTTTTTCAAAAAATTCAAAACGGCATAAAATCGAAATTTTCGCACAGATTTTGTCGAAAATTGCTACAGTTGAAGAGGGTCTGCTGCTACACGAATGTGCCAAATTTGAGTGCGATATACAAAACCGTTCTTGAGTTATCGGCGTTCGAATTTTCGGAGTTGTATACATACACACACACACACACACACATACATACATACGGACATTTTTTCTAGATCACTTTTCTGGACGTTTTGGACAATTCTAAGTGTCCTGACATAAAAATCTCGAAAAAAAAATTTTTCATGAAAACAAAGCTTCCACTGTGAGGAAGCAAAATTATAAAAAATCACAAAATGCATTGTAAAACCATTATTTATTACTTAATAACCAGGAAATAAAAAAAAGATTATGACCAATCGAAAGTACGAAAATTAAATAATAATCGAATAATGAAAATTATTATTTTCAGAGAAAAAAAAAATAATGTGGTTCCGGCCGGGATCGAACTGGCGACCTTCTGCGTGTAAAGCAGACGTGATAACCGCTACACCACGGAACCCACTTAGTTTTCTTTGCTTGATATAACGGAGTTACCAGGAATCGATAACTTCGCCATTTATCGTTGTTGATATAATCAATATATTGGAATCAATAAACATTTAATTGTAATAGAATTTCATTTGAATTATTATCAAAAGTTAAGACGTATCGAGAGGACCTTAAACCATATGGCTATTCGGAATTACGTGCTGGCTGAGGTGAACGGAACCTTTCTACTACAGCACAGCCCAAGCTGATGAAATCTACACTGTTAAAAAAGACTGGAAGTTTTTATTCATATAAACTTGTCATCTAAATTTAATGTTCAATATGGTAATAAAAAATGTACTTTTGCAGTAAAATTAAAGCAAATTATTAAAATTTACTTTTACTATAAAATTAAAGCAAATTATTAGAATTTACTTTTACAGTAAAATTAAAGCAAATTATTAGAATTTACTTTTACTGTAAAATTAAAGTAAATTATTGTATTTGCTGTAACATATATTAATTTTACATACTTGTATATTAAATTTACCACACTTGTATATTAAATTTAATGTACCAGTTTATTAATAAAAACTTCCAGTACTTATAAATTAAATTTCAAGTAAATTTTTTTTACAGTGTAAGTAGGTATTTAAAAACATAATTTGAGTCATTGACAACCTGTCCTGTAATACCTGAAAACAGAATTTTCTGATTTTAGTACGAAAACAATTACAACGTTAATTTCCATAAATTATAATATTAAAACATATTTAATTTCATTAATTTATGTAACTTATGTAAAAACATATCAGAATATTTTAAACTGGGATTTAAAAATGGAAAATATATATTTTTTGGTTCAGCAAAAATAAACTTAATGTCAAACCAAAAAATGATTTTATAAATAAAATTAATAAATTTTGCAGTTTTTTCAATATTACTAAACGAATTTATTACTTATTTAACAAAATGTTTTTTTACGAAATGTAGTACTGTGATTTAACAATATTTTTTTATTGTGCTGATTGAAGGAATAAATAAATAAAACTTCTATAATTTTCATGTGCTTATATTATAAATTGATGAAAAAATGTGGCCTGTACAATAGAAACTTACAATCAACCGTTAAAAAAACCAATTGGCAGTGATGAAAATTATAAATTGAAGGATAAATATGCATAAAAGAAAAATTGTGGTATAGGTAAGTTACACGCATTATACTCTTAATACTAGTTGCACTTCTTACATTTTAATTAAATACAATTAGGCAATCGTCGTAAAACCGAAGGAATAAATTCCAAACTCGTTATGGTGACTTGATAACGAGTAATGAACATGGCATTTTTTTGTATCTACTTTAAAATTGCGCTATAACGAAGATTATCAAGTTTTGTCACACGCTTAACATCGTTGCGTAATCAAAATAATTTTATCTCGTGAAACCTCGTGGAATAGCCTTTCGTGTAATCATTTTAAGCAAATTGGGCCAACAGAAAATCCGAATGCCTGATGCGGCAGTCCATAATCCACCGGATAAAAATCCACGAGTGGCAATTGCTTGAGTTTATTAGTTTTTACAACAAAAACTGTCTCGCTTTTGTCTTTTCTCGTTTTACATCCGTCCGTGATGATATAAGGTTGGGTTCGATTGTAGGAAAATTCTTCTTCGTTATCGCCAAGCAGCTTTATTGATAAATCGTGATTCTCGTCTGATGTCCAAGCTACACTGTTTATGCAAGTGTACGTAAAATTTTGATATGCTTCCTCGCTCAGCAGTCTCAAGAACGTTATTTGCACGACGCCAATAGTCTCATAGGTTATCTGAAAACATATAATTTTATTTACACAAAAAAGGAAAGACGTCACACAGAATAAAGTGAAATAATTGGTGAAGACCCGCGTAGAAAAAAAGAATCTTTTAAAGAATCTTAAAAAAAGTCTTCAAAGAATCTTTACAGGAATCTTGAAAAGAATCACGCATAGGAGCCGGAGCAAGATTCTTTCCAGGATTCTTTTCAAGATTCTTTCCATCCGAAAGCGTTCTGAGAATCTTTGAAAGAATCTTAAGGACGATCGGTGCCGACTGTCAAAGTCAAATGAGAGATAAATTTTTGTAATCGATTCTTTAAAGTTTAATGCATTAAATAATAGCTGTGGAGGGTGATTTGTATTGAAGCATGTAGACTTAATCCAGAGAAAGATTAATAGTGACGGATTTGCATAAATATTAACTGATTAACGTTTCTTTTCAATGGGATACATTTTCGTTCAGTTTTTTTCAAGTATAATCTGTAATTCTTGGCCGATTTGAATGAGTGACAGCTCATTCTCTACCTTAAAAGATACTCTACGAATTGACCGCCTAGATATTTCATAGTGTTAATTGTTTAATAATTCTAGATTGTTGTTTAACAGAAATTAAAATACTTTCATAAACAACAGGCTATAATTACAAAACGATGAACACTATGAAATATCTAGGAGGTCAATTCGTAGAGTATCTTTTAAGAAAAACAATGAGCTATCGTTCATAAAAATCGGCAAAGAATTAAAGATAATACTTGGAAAAAACTGAACGAAAATATATCACACTGAAAAGAAACGTTAATCAGTTAATCTTTATGCAAATCCGTGACTATTAATCTTTCTCTGGATTAAGTCTACATGCTTCAATACAAATCACCCTCCACTGTTATTATTTAATGCATTAAACTTTAAAGAATCGCTCGCGAAAATTTATCTCTGATTTGACTTTGGGAGTGGCCACCGATCCTCCTTAATGAAATTCTTCAGAGGAATCGAGCGAAACCCGTTGATGCTTTCCAGGATTCTTTTCAAGATTCTTTCCATCCGAAAGCGTTCTGAGAATCTTTTAAAGAATCTTCGAAAGAATCTTGAAAAGCGTCTTTAAAAGAATCGTGAAAAGATTCCGTCCATTAAACAAAAAAATCGTTGAAAAAATTTTAATGAAATTCTTTAGAGGAATCGAGCAAAACCTGTTGTTATTTTCCCTTGGTGTCGAAACAGTAAATTTCGGTACGTTAACGAAGGGTGAACCCCTCGTATATAGTCGGACTGTTTCAGTTTCAGTTTGCAAATATCTTTTATTTTTCCATTACAATAGCTTATACATTGTTTTATCAGTACCTCGCTCTCATGTTTTTACACGCCATCCCCGTTCGTTGAACTTTACCGGCCTTAATTTTTCTTCTTTAACTTATTTCTATTTTTGTTTTCAACATGTTAACATTTTAATATTTTAATTCTTTTTTGGTAAAAAATTTGAAAAAATACCCTTTAGAGTCTATATAGTCGGACTCAGGATAGCTTTGCAGTCTTATATACGTTCAGGCTTCGTCACTTGCGAGAAACACTTCGACCGCTCGCCATCTAGTGGCATAGTACAGAACACTTATATTCAATACTCCGCTAGATGGCGAGCGGTCGAAGCGTTTCTCGCAAGTGACTTGAAGCCTGAACGTATATAAGAGTGCATAGCTATCCTGAGGTCGACTATACACGAGGGGTTGACCCTTCGTTAACGTACCGAAATGTACTGTTTCGATACCAAGGGAAAGCAACAACAGGTTTCGCTCGATTCCTCTAAAGAATTTCATTAATATTTTTTCAACGATTTTTCTATTTAATGGACGGAATCTTGTCACGATTCTCTTAAAGACGCTTTTCAAGATTCTTTCGAAGATTCTTTAAAAGATTCTCAGAACGCTTTGGGATGGAAAGAATCTTGAAAAGAATCCTGGAAAGAATCTTCTTTTCAAGACTCCTGTAAAGATTCTTTCAAGACTTTTTTTAAGATTCCTTAAAAGATTCTTTACAAGATTCTTTTTTTTCTACGCCGGGAATCCATGGATATCCATAAATATCCATACCCTGGAGCCACCTCTGAGTTTCGAATACCAAACGTTTTTTCCTCCTTCTTTTCGCCATGGAATATTTGGCATTTGGCTGCTATGAATATCCGGAAAGACACAAGTCTCGCCAGACGCAGACATGTTGCAATAAACGTAGACAGCATCGTCCGGCATTCCCAAGTTTGGATCTACCCAATACCATCCTGCGTATTAAAGCATTCATCAGTTTTTATTAATTAATGTCGCGTAAAAGACATTTCACATTTATCAGAAAAAAAGATATCATGTAAATTAAAGAATGTATAAAATACTTTAAAACTTTGATGCTTTTGTAATAATTATTGATAAATCAGAGCAATAATTATTTTACAATAAGCTATGATAATTTGTGATCGCTATGGTCGTCGCAATATTCGGTATTTATTCGCAATAAATATAAATAACGTGACTTTATTTGGAAAAACACACAGTGAATATCGTTGTCAAGAACAATTGCATTAAGCATAATGTTCATAGAATACACTATTAAAAATGTTTGTAAATTTAAATTACCGACACATTTTTATATTGAATTCTATAATTTTCATAGAATTTAGTACAGATGATTGTAATTTTACTTTTTACTTGCATATCAAACTTAATATACCAGTTTATATAAAAGAGCTTTCTTTACCTGTAATGGAAATTCACAACAAATATTTTTAACGTTCTTATATTTTCTATAATGAGTTTGCTCTCTTGAATAGCTACAATTCGTAATTATTGAATGAAAAGATTCGTCTAAGAGAAAACAGAAGTTTTTACTTTTTTTTATTCTACAAATGGCACCATCGTTGATTATTTACCATCTTCGAATTGAGGATGTGCGAAGAAAATGTCTTTGCATGTTCGCCCCGGATTTTCTCGGCTTCCAGTGGGTTTGCGTAATCTGTCCAAATCTTCTCTCATTGTGTATATCGAATTATACATGTCCATAAATTTGGAGCCTGGTTCATCATTGTCATTTTCATTAACCTTCGATTTTTCTTCATCTTCAGTCTTGTCGTCATAGTTTCTATTCAATGATAAAAATTTGTTATCGAAAGAAAAATATGTATACAAAAATAAAATACACTCATACTCTTATATAATTTATCGTTAAGACGAAACAATAAAACTCATACAAAATTTGCAATAATGTTGATTCAGATTTTCTTTTCTAAATCTAAATAAATAATTTAGGAAACTTGATAATTTACTCACTCGTCTTCTATAATTTCTCGACGTCTCCGATTCAACTCTCTGCCGAATAATAATTCCGGTGGAATCATCGGTTGTTCTGCTGGAGGTCCAGGAGGTCCTGGAGGACCTGGTGGCCCAATATCTCCTACAGATATTAGATAGTAAATAATTCTCCTTATTAAACGTTTCTTATATTTTTATGTTAAGGTTAAAATTTACCCTTTGTTCCATCATGTCCAGTACTTCCCTTTGGTCCTGCTGGACCTTCCATTCCCGGCAATCCAGGAGGTCCGTTATTACCTTTAAGGCCTTCAGGACCTTCAGGACCAAGATTTCCTTTAGGCCCTTCTGGTCCTAGCATTCCCCTAGGACCCATCTCTCCCTTTTCGCCCTGTTCCCCCTTTAGACCCACTTGACCGATTTCACCTTTTCAAATACAAAGCATTAAAATAATAAGGGCAGCAAACAAAAATCGGAAATATATATTTTATTGTTTAATAGTCGATTGCAACCTCGATGCCCTTTCATTCCTCTGCGACCCCGATCGCCCCTTTGGCCCTTTGGACCTGTAGGACCAATTGCTCCAGGAGCTCCATCAGCTCCAGGCATTCCAGGTGGACCATTTTCTCCAGAAGCGCCGGGCTGTCCGGTTAATCCTGCTGGACCTTGAGGACCCTGCAATCCTTGCAAACCTGGAGGTCCTTGATTGCCAATCGCGCCTGGTAATCCAGCATCTCCTTTTTCGCCGGGCGATCCAGTATTTCCTTGTAAACCTGCTGGTCCTTCTGGGCCCTAAAAATTTATCCGAACCAGATAAAGATAATTGCAATTTTGGAGAAATGATTTGCGAAGATCTCTTCTACGTACAGGCTTTCCAGGAGGTCCAGTCGTTCCTTCCTTGCCCATTGGGCCCATTTCTCCAGATGGTCCAGTTTCTCCAGGAGGTCCATCGTCACCATCTTTGCCAGGTTCGCCTTTGGCTCCCACGAGACCAGGTTCCCCGGGAGAACCAGGAAATCCGGGGGCACCGACGTTTCCCTTCGGTCCTTCCAGACCTGGAACTCCACGTTCACCCGCTGATCCAGCGGGACCAGGTTTGCCTTCTTCTCCTTTCGGCCCAGGCCCACCCATTTCTCCCTATTGACATTTGTTTGAGATTAAAATTCGACGATTTTGGCTGCTTGATTAATTAATTAAATTTATTAAGCAACTAAAATCGGTATTTGTAAAGATTAACATTTTAGTGCAATTCAAATTGGGCTTCAGTTTCGCACGTTTTGAATCTAGCGATAACTGTCTCAGACCTGAGATGTGCTTCGCAAAATTACATCATTAAAAAGTGAATCGCATACGATGAAAAATTAATATTGATATGAGAGTAATTTATCTTATCTTCAAATTTTAATATATCAACCTAATTCTTATACCAATAATTGGGTAAGCCTTAAGAAATATCGGAAGTCCAGACGTACCGGTTTCCCTTCGCTGCCCGGCGTTCCCGGTAATCCAGGATTTGCAGCATCGCCCTTTAGACCCTGTTGACCTTCCAGACCTGGTGGGCCCTGAATTCCTTCGATTCCTTTGGGACCTCTGGGTCCTTGTTCACCGGGACTTCCAGCGGGTCCTATTGGTCCCATTCCACCGTCATCCCCTATTTCTCCTTTCGGTCCTATGGGTCCTGGTAATCCTTGAGGGCCAACAGGACCTGCAGTGCCTGCTACGCCAACTGGTCCATCTTCTCCTTTGCTACCTCGACGGCCAATTTCACCAGGAGGTCCTTTCTCGCCCGGCGGTCCAGTCAATCCAGGTTCTCCTCGTAAACCTTGTGATCCAGGCAGCCCCGGTGGTCCACTCTCTCCTTGAGACCCTTTGAAGCCTTTTTCACCGGGTGGTCCGAGCTCACCTTTGTCACCATCTTCACCTGGAACTCCAACAGGTCCTGGTGGTCCTGGCAAACCGCGTTGCCCTGGTAATCCGTCTCTTCCAGTGGGCCCAGCGATTCCAGCTTCGCCCCTCTCGCCTTTAAGCCCAGCGGGTCCTGGAGGACCTTTTTGCCCTTGTCGGCCCTCTGGACCCATTGATCCATCTTTTCCGGGTTCTCCTTGCGCTCCTTTATCACCGGTAGGTCCTGGAGGTCCAGCCGCACCGACTTCTCCTTTTAATCCAGGCATTCCAGGCGGTCCATTGAATCCTCTTTCTCCAGGAAAACCGGGAAGACCTCCAGTGCCCGGAGGGCCATCTTTTCCAGCAACACCGGGTGGACCTGGAGGTCCATCCTTGCCATTGTCTCCTGGCGGTCCAGTTTCACCAGTTGTCCCTGGAGTTCCAGGAGGACCCGGATCTCCCTGAGGACCAGCCTCCCCGGCAGGTCCTCGAGGCCCTACGACACCGGGAGTCCCTGAAGGTCCTGGAGGACCGGATTCCCCTGCAGGACCTCGTTCACCCGGCGGTCCAGCAAACCCATCCTTTCCATCGAGTCCAGGTTGACCCGGCGCGCCAATAAAACCTCTCGGTCCCTCTATTCCTGGTAGACCTTGCTCCCCTTGAGTTCCAGGAGGTCCAGGCTGACCAGTATCACCTTTTGGTCCAGGCTTTCCCTCAGATCCTCTTCTACCGCGAGCTCCTCGAAAACCTCGAGGACCCGCTTCTCCTCGTTCTCCAGCTAATCCTGTATGACCTCTTTCGCCCTTATCCCCGGGCGATCCTTGTCGACCAGCTTGGCCCTTATCGCCCTTATCCCCTGCAGTTCCAGGATAGCCAGCGAAACCGGGAACCCCAATTTTCCCTTTTTCGCCGGGAGGACCTGTAGGTCCTGTTTCCCCGCGTGGACCTTCTACGCCTTTCGGACCTTCCAAACCTTCTAACCCTGGTATTCCTGTTGGAACATATTAAGCAAATGAAAGCGGAAAGGTATATCAGGTCGTATATTGTACGTAATACTTGATTGTCTGTGTATTTTGAAGAATTCATTTTTATATACCCTGAGGGCCTGATGGTCCGGGTTCTCCTTTAGCACCAAAATCTCCCTTATCACCTTCCAAGCCTCTCTCGCCCTTATCACCGCGATCCCCAGCCGTGCCACGTTTCCCCTCATCGCCCTTTATTCCCCGAACTCCTGGAAAACCTATGGGACCTTGAGGACCTTGAAGACCTTGTTCACCCTTCAAGCCTGCGACTCCTGTATTTCCAGGATGACCAGGAGAACCATCTGCGCCTGGAAGACCAGGAATTCCAGGTTTTCCTTGAGGACCCTATTTGGACGATGAAAATTTTAAAAAAATATTAAGGCACCTTCAGATCTTCAGAATGCATTGATCTTCAGAAAACATTCAATAAAAATAATATTACGACTAAGCCAGTTGGTCCCAAAGGTCCTTGAGGTCCGGGCGGTCCAACGGGTCCTGCTGGACCTGTTTGACCTGGAGAACCCACTTGTCCTGGTGGTCCAGTGTTGCCCTTTGCTCCGGGTGGCCCTTCACTGCCTGGAACTCCAGGATTTCCAGGAAAACCAACGAATCCTCGAGGGCCAATGAATCCTCTCGGACCCTTCGCAAAATATTCATATTTAATAACTACTCCAAAACCATTTTCTAATCCATATTTTGCAAAGTGCGAGATTATCTTAAATGACACATAAAAGTCTTTGAACAAAAAATGTTACAGTTAGTTTTCTTTGTAAATAAGCAAAATACGTACAAGTTCCCCTGGCATACCAGGCAATCCTGGAGGACCGTCATCTCCCTGTAAACCCTCGTGTCCTGGAAGTCCTTGTTCACCAGAAGCTCCGGTAGCACCTCTTTCTCCTTTATCACCAGGCAAACCGGGCAAACCCTGCAAACCCTGCTCTCCTTTGACTCCTTGATGTCCTGTTACACCACGATCGCCATCTCTGCCGGATCTTCCGCGTTTTCCCTCCCTTCCAGGACTTCCGGGTACACCTTCAAACGATAAAAGGAGTCATCAATGAATTTTTTTTAGTAGACTAACTAAATTCTCAAAATTAAATCTGTTACAATAGTTATTCCAAGTTAATGGTTTGTTTGTGGTAATTTTCACAAAAATTCAAAAATATGTTCACATTTTATTTGACTTTGCAATTTTCGAAAAATGTCTGTACGCTCTCTATCATACGCAAATTTTTAGCTATTGAGCTAAATAATTTTTTATGATTAAAACTATGTTACAGGAG
Organism: Ephialtes manifestator; assembly: GCA_963970395.1. NCBI lineage: Eukaryota > Metazoa > Arthropoda > Insecta > Hymenoptera > Ichneumonidae > Ephialtes > Ephialtes manifestator. The sequence continues at coordinate 28,811,762 of OZ019975.1, read as the reverse complement.
GTTCGGATTTGAATTTGGAATGAATCTGTAAAAAAAAGTTCGATTTTTATGGGACTTAGAATTTTTCAAAAAATATTCATTTTGCTCCAACTGACATAAAATCTCACCAAATCAACTGAAATTTTTTACAGATGAAAAATAACATTCAGCGCTGCCACCTACCAAATTTGGTCGAGATCGCTAAAGCGGTTTGGATTTTACGTGATTTTGAATTTTTCAAAAACTATATAGATACGGAAAAAATTTGCAAAGTAGAACTTTGCACATTGTGTCCTCATTCATTTTTGTTTTTCACAAAGCTTCCTCTATGAGGAAGCCAAAATTAATAAATAAGCTTACTCGTACAAGTGGCTTTGTGAAAAATAAAAATTAATGAGGAAGCAATGTGCAAAGTTCTATTTTGGAACTTTCTTTTTACCAGGGTATTAATTCACGATCAGAAAATGTGATTCCTCACGATTGATAAAAAGATTCCTACCTCTTTCACCACGAAGTCCAGGCTCTCCCATATCTCCTGACTCGCCCTTTTGACCCTGAGGTCCTGGCGGTCCTTCTGGTCCAGGAACGCCCGTCAATCCCATAGGACCTTCAATCCCACGCATTGCCAACATATGCTGAGACAAAAGTTGCCTCAGAACATCAGCTTGAGCATCCGGACCTTTTTCGTTTCCTTGTTGATGTAAAGGAATCATGAACACATGACCAGGAGGACCCGGAGCACCTTCCGAACCTCCTAAACCGTCCCGTCCCGGTTCTCCTTTTTTTCCTTGTGCTCCAGGAATTCCAGGAGGCCCTGGAAATCCTGGCGGACCCGCTGGTCCTCGGACATTGTAATAACCGTAATTTGTGTAATACGGTCCACTGCTTTCTGCTGTTATCGGCGGCTCTGTTAGTATTCTATTTTCCTCGTCTGGATCTCGTTCATAAGGAATCTCCGTTTCATAGTTACTAGATGGTGTCGTTTCCTCATAGGGATAACCCTGAAATTAAATTGCCTTATTTCTTAAGGGAGTCTAGACACTCGATTCTGAAGGTAATTTTTAAGAATAAGGTTTTTCAATTTTTATTTAACTCAAGAGAATTATTAATATTAAAAGCTTAAACTTTGCATTCATATTTTTTATATTTGGAATACACTTTAAATTTTTAGAAGGCATTTGATAAAAATAATGCGAAGAATTTTTTTCGTTTTTTTTTTTTTTAAGCGTATATTCAAATGTTGCATCACATTTTTTATTAACGATCGAACTATCGATAGTTTTATGTAAAAATTTAAGAACATCATCCTCTAATTTCAGATACCTAATCGGCGATGATAAAAAAAATAATGATCAAACATCCCTCTTCAAACAATCAGTCAAAAAATCAGTGGGTAAAATATCTCGCATTTTCGATATAAGTATTGTTGTCATTTTATTCGTTCCGTAAATGACTGCCGTACCAGCGTGAAGTTGATACTCATCGACAACCAGCTTCAGGCATGTGGCTCATTTTGACAGTTCTAAAATTGACGCACCGCGCGATTGTGATTTCATGATTTCAGAATTCATGATTTCGAACCTAAATTTTTTCTTTCTTCAAAATATCGAATTTTGGCCTTCACTATCGTTCTCAAGTCGCATATTGTACCTCAGAAAGTACCGGTTACATGCCTTTTTACGATGATTTTTAAAAAAGTCACTTTTGGTCGGTTCTTCGGAGATTCGACTTTTGGTCGGAAAATCCAACCTAAACAACCTAAATTTTTTCTTTCTTCAAAATATCGAATTTTGGCCTTCACTATCGTTCTCAAGTCGCATATTGTACCTCAGAAAGTACTGGTTACATGCCTTTTTACGATGATTTTAAAAAAAGCCACTTTTGGTCGATTCTTCAGAGATTCGACTTTTGGTCGGAAAATCCAACCTAAAGAACCTAAATTTTTTCTTTCTTCAAAATATCGAATTTTGGCCTTCACTATCGTTCTCAAGTCGCATATTGTACCTCAGAAAATACCGGTTACATGCCTTTTTACGATGATTTTTAAAAAAGTCACTTTTGGTCGATTCTTCAGAGATTCGACTTTTGGTCGGAAAATCCAACCTAAAGAACCTACATTTTTTTGTTTTTCAAAATATCGAATTTTGGCCTTCACTATCGTTCTCAAGTCGCATATTGTACCTCAGAAAGTACCGGTTACATGCCTTTTTACGATGATTTAAAAAAAAGTCACTTTTGGCCGGGTCTGATTTCAGAATTCACAGATCCGACGTTTGGTCGGAAAATCCAACCTAAAGAACCTAAATTTTTTCGTCTTCAAGATATCGAATTTTGGCCATCACTATCGTTCTCAAGTCGCATATTGTACCTCAGAAAGTACCGGTTACATGCCTTTTTACGATGATTTTTAAAAAAGTCACTTTTGGTCGGTTCTTCGGAGATTCGACTTTTGGTCGGAAAATCCAACCTAAACAACCTAAATTTTTTCTTTCTTCAAAATATCGAATTTTAGCCTTCACTATCGTTCTCAAGTCGCATATTGTACCTCAGAAAGTACTGGTTACACGCCTTTTTACGATGATCTTTAAAAAAGTCACTTTTGGTCGATTCTTCAGAGATTCGACTTTTGGTCGGAAAATCCAACCTAAAGAACCTAAATTTTTTCTTTCTTCAAAATATCGAATTTTGGCCTTCACTACCGTTCTCAAGTCGCATATTGTACCTAAGAAAGTACCGGTTACATGCCTTTTTACGATGATTTTTAAAAAAGTCACTTTTGGTCGATTCTTCAGAGATTCGACTTTTGGTCGGAAAATCCAACCTAAAGAACCTACATTTTTTCTTTCTTCAAAATATCGAATTTTGGCCTTCACTATCATTCTCAAGTCGCATATTGTACCTCAAAAAGTACCGGTTACATGCCTTTTTACGATGATTTTTAAAAAAGTCACTTTTGGACAGTTCTTCAAAGATCCGATTTTTAATCGGAAAATCCAAACTAAAGAACCTAAATTTTTTTGTTTTTCCAAATATCGAATTTTAGCCTTCACTATCGTTCTCAAGTCGCATATTGTACCGCAGAAAGTACCGGTTACATGCCTTTTTACGATGATTTTTAAAAAAGTCACTTTGGGTCGGTTCTTCAGAGATTCGACTTTTGGTCAGAAAATCCAACCTAAAGAACCTAAATTTTTTTGTTTTTCAAAATATCGAATTTTAGCCTTCACTATCCTTCTCAAGTCGCATATTGTACCTCAGAAAGTACCGGTTACATGCCTTTTTACGATGATTTTTAAAAAACATCACTTTTGATCGGTTCTGATTACATTCGCAGATCTGACTTCCGGTCGGAAAGTCCAACCTAATTTAATTTTAAATTATATTGTAATGGTAGTATAATTTCTATCCATGCACCACTTCTACCAGCAATTCACGAAACTAATAAAATGGCATGAGATCTTATACTGAAAATGCAAGTTATTTCATCCACGATAATCTGTAAAATTCACAGTGCGCTAATAAAAATGTTGATACCGAGGTTTGACGGTTAGCGCGCATCCGCTGCTAGTGTCATCTAAAAAAAAGCTTGCAATAATTATATCCAAACCTCGAACTTACATTCGTCGTGTTTTCGGATATATTAGCCGTGGCAGTTGGAATTGAGCCGTTCAAATTTCTCAATTCACTTCCAGAATACGAGTCTTCATCGTCTTCGTCAGGTATTAAGCTGTCTATATAATCGTCCTCCTCATCTGTCCCATCGTCGTAGTCTTCAGGCTCAGTCGCTCGGGTTGGTCCAAGTGAATAAGTACCGTTTTGGATCGTCGAAGAGGAGCCATATCTCGGAGGTGAACGAATACCGTACGTGGGTAAAGGTTCCCGCCGAGAAATGTTTACCGATGAATAAGATTCCCTTTCTAAACTCGCAATTCCACGTTGCTCCGACGTTATACGATTTTCGTATCTTGAAGATCCATCCGCATATCTGCATTTTGCGGAATAGAATAGACAAATATACGATTTTTAAATAATACATACAAAAAAATGTACCCAACCAAAATTTAAAAAATGATGTTTTTATTTTTTAAATAACTTAAAGAAAATGAAAGAATTTTGAGGTGGGCGTCAAATTAGCGAATAATCAAAATTGCGAATGTCTGAAAAAACGGATATAATATAATGAACGTCTGAATCTAAAATGGCCATTATTATGGAATTCGCTATTTTAGCCATTCGCTGTTTTAGCCATTCACTATTTTAGCCATTCGCTATTTTTGCCTTTCACTATTTTAGCCATTCGCTATTTTGATAATTCGTTATTTTAGCCATTCGCTTTTTTAGCCTTTTGCTATTTTAGCCATTCGCTATCTTGATAATTCGCTATTTTAGCCATTCGCTATTTTGAATCTGTTGGCATTACAATACAGGGCAAAAATCGAGCAAATCTCGTACGCAGCATCAGGATTATTTTTTTTTTTTTACGAAATTCTACTGAGAATTATCAGCGTTTTTTTACTTTTTCAAATAAATATTTCTCGTGTACTTTGCAGCAATTGTTTTCAGTATTATTTTAAAAAATTTCAAATATTATGGAAATTGCCATAAAAATCAATTTCATTTTTAAAAATTACACTCAAATTAAATATAAAAAAATTATAATCTTATAATTAAAAAAATGCTTTAGCGGGTAAAAAAAGAATTTCAAACCTGTTGGCATTACAATCCGGTGCAAAAATCGAGCAAATCTCATACGCAGCATCAGGATTCGGTGCGATCTTCAGCATCTCGACTTCACCCTGAGTGATTTGATTGAAAAATTTCAAATTGTATGATTTCAATATAGAGAAATTCGATTTGTTTGTTTTATATTATTATACAAACCAAATATAAATCGCCATCGACAAGTTGTTGTCCTATTATCACAATCCCGTCAGTATTGATTGGAATCCTTGAGTTTCTGCGAAGCTCGCGAGTAATTTGTCTGTCTCGATCGGCAATGAGAGTCACCGCATCGCCTTTAATGCTGAAACCCAATCGATGCCAATTTCCGTCGGCTAAATCGATGCCGAATGATATAGGATCGACAGTTTCGTCTATCTGAGTGTTATACAGAAGAGTCACATCACTTCCGAGTGATACAACCAACTGCTCTTCGCCATTTTCACTGTACATTATGAAGAGTGTCGACGCAGGAGATCCTAGTACATTATACAAAGTATAAAATTATTACAGAAATTTTAAGCAAATATGATCTTGAGAATATTTAAAAAAAAAATATTTCTCATCTCATAATTCATTGAAAGATCGATGGTTGTAAATTAATTATTTTATTAACAAACATTAATTATTAAAATTTCGAAATTATTATATTTTATACTTATAACAAAATACGAACATTGTTTAATTTGCTTATTGAAAAAAGAAAAAAAAAAGAGTTTCTCTTGGAACTTAAAAATATATGTTAAATAAATATATTATTAAATAATATTTTCGGTCGATGGCCAATTGGCAATGTAAGCCAATAGAAATTATAATTATAATTATAATTTGTAATATACAGACCAAAATAATTATGTATATTTTATCAATAAATCACAATTATTACTACTATAAAAATTGTTACAAAAATCAAGTTCTCTTGGTATTCTCATAGTACGAACCACTTATATTTATTAACTTATTCAATTCAATAATTTTTTTTTTAATAGCTTATGCAATTCAATAATTTTTTTTTTAATAGCTTATTCAATTCAATAATTTTTTTTAATAGCTTATTCAAATCAATAATTTTTTTTTTAATAGCTTATTCAGTTCAATAATTTTTTTTTAATAGCTTATTCAATTCATTAATTTTTTTTTAATAGCTTATTCAAGCCAATAATTTTTTTTTTAATAGCTTATTCAATTCAATAATTTTTTTTAATAGCTTATTCAATTCAATAATTTTTTTTAATAGCTTATGCAAATCAATAATTTTTTTGATAGCTGATTCAAATCAATAATTTTTTTTTATAGCTTATTCAATTCAATAATTTTTTTATAAATAGCTTATTCAATTCAATATTTTTTTTTAATAGCTTATTCAATTCAATAATTTTTTTTAATAGCTTATTCGAATCAATAATTTTTTTTGATAGCTTATTCAATTCAATAATTTTTTTTTAATAGCTTATTCAATTCAATAATTTTTTTTAATAGCTTATTCAATTCAATTTTTTTTTTAAATAGCTTTTTCAAATCAATAATTTTTTTTTTAATAGCTTATTCGATTCAATATTTTTTTTATAAATAGCTTATTCAATTCAATATTTTTTTTTAATAGCTTATTCAATTCAATAATTTTTTTTAATAGCTTATTCAATTCAATAATTTTTTTTAATAGCTTATTCAAATCAATATTTTTTTTTAATAGCTTATTCAAGGCAATATTTTTTTTTTTAATAGCTTATTCAATTCAATAATTTTTTTTAATAGCTTATTCAAATCAACAATTTTTTTTTAATAGCTTATTCAATTCGATAATTTTTTTTTAAAAGCTTATTCAATTCAATATTTTTTTTATAAATAGCTTATTCGATTCAATAATTTTTTTTTAATAGGTTATTCAAACTCCTTACGAATTTTCGGCTTGGCGACTATCAGGATTGAAAAATCTTGCGGAAATCCATGAGGAAACAGAGAATTTGTATTCACAGTAAGTAGAGCAGCTTCTCCAATCTCGTAAGCAGTTGTCCCATTATTTTGGCAACGACTCGTTGTGGCAGTAACGCCGAGAGGTTCCTGTGGCATTCCAGTTCCTTCCAGCAGATCGACGATTCCTTGAGCTGCGTTTATGAATCGATTATCAAACGCTGACCTTTGATACGCCGCGATTATTATTATGTATATTAAATACCAAGAGGCTAATAAAGGGTGACAACTATTATGCCACAATATAGGTGTGATATCGTGATGCCCGAGTCTGTGTGGTCATAAACCTAGTAACCCGCTGGACCCTTAATACATTACTCACTTCGTTTTAATAAATGCTTGAGCCAATTCCATCAGACCTACCAAGTCCATCCGGGGTTGATGTAAAGTACTTTTGCATGTTATACTAGATGTACCATAGACACGCCTCTCAATTAATGCAATGGAGCTCACTTAAAGTAAAGTCTTCGCGTGACTGGTAAAGGATGCATCGGAATTCTAGTGCAATATAATATTGACGCGTCAGTTTGGTTCTTGGATCTTATTACACTATAATCGGTAATGAGACAATACCATTTGCAATTTTTCCAGAGCTGGAAATATTAATGGTAGAAAGGAATTTTTTCAACTGGAATAATTTTAACAGATTATAATAACGAAAAAAAAAAATTAGGAATAGCTATTTTTTTGTTATTTAACCCTTTTACTACCGACGTGTCATATTTTCTTTATATTTAGAAAAATGTTTTAAACTCGTTTTTTTTTGTCATTTTTTTAAATAAGAAGAGAATTTTAAAAAAGAATTGGAGGAATTTTGCAGACGGTGCAATTTTATCAAGAATCTTTTCGATCTCGGCGAAAAATACCCAATTTAGGGGGGGGAAATTTTTTTCTAGTCTTTCAATTCGGAAAGGTGAGGGTTGCAAAAAAAAATTACTTTTTTAAATAGAAAATTAGCTACTTCTGTGGGCGAATGTAAAAATATTAAATTTTAAATGTAAAATGTGAAGAAAAATGTTGAATATATTTTTTTCTATACACATGATGTTACAAAATGTCTACAGAAGTAAAAGATGTCACATTTTTTAAATGTCATTTTATATCATGTTCTTTCAATTTCTAAATCCAATGATTTTTTTAAATTTGTGCATTATATTTCATATTAATTCAAATATCATCATTCTGCTAAGATTTTCCAAAGCTATTCCACTCAGAGGTATAATCATATATTATTTAAAAATAAATATATCGTACGATTGATTCAAATGATTATTTCCCAAAAAATCTACAAATTAATTAAAAATTACCATAAAATAAAACAGCATATTTTTCATGCTATATTATTTACATTTACATTGCTCATTTTTCATTTAAAAAAAAAATTAGAATATATTTTAACCTTTGCAAAATAACTGGCAAACAATCTCCATTCTTTAAATATGATCTTTCTGAAAATTCGTCCATGCAAATTTTAAAAAAAAAATTTTTGTCCTGTTCTTGCCTAAATATTCCTCAGTTTATTATTTTTCAAAATAACAATTATGAACCTTTGCAAAACAACTGGCAAACCATTTTCATTTTTTAAATATAATTTTTCTGAAAATTCGTCCATACAAATTTTTAAAAAATTATTTTTGTCCTGTTCTTGCCGAAACATTCCTCAGCTTATTATTTTTCAAAATAACAATTATGAACCTTTGCAAAATAACTGGCAAACCATCTCCATTTTTTAAATATAATTTTTTTGAAAATTCGCCCATACAAATTTAAAAAAATGTTTGTCCTGTTCTTGCCCAAACATTCCTCAGCTTATTATTTTTCAAAATAACAATTATGAACCTTTGCAAAATAACTGGCAAACCATCTCCATTTTTTAAATATAATTTTTTTGAAAATTCGCCCATACAAATTTAAAAAAATGTTTGTCCTGTTCTTGCCCAAACATTCCTCAGTTTATTATTTTTCAAAATAACAATTATGAACCTTTGCAAAATAACTGGCAAGCCATTTACATTTTTTAAATATAATTTTTCTGAAAATTCATCCATACAAATTAAAAAAATGTTTGTCCTGTTATTGCCCAAACATTCCTCAGTTTATTATTTTTCAAAATAACAATTATGAACCTTTGCAAAATAACTGGCTAACCATTTCCATCTTTTAAATATAATTTTTCTGAAAATTCGTCCATGCATATTTAAAAAAAAATATTTTTGTCCTGTTTTTGTCCAAACATTCCTCAGTTTATTATTTTTCAAAATAACAATTATGAACCTTTGCAAAATAACTGGCAAACCATTTACATTTTTTAAATATAATTTTTCTGAAAATTCGTCCATACAAATAAAAAAAATGTTTGTCCTGTTCTTGCCCAAACATTCCTCAGTTTATTATTTTTCAAAATAACAATTATGAACCTTTGCAAAATAACCGGCAAACAATCTCCATTTTGTAAATATAATTTTTCTGAAAATTCGCCCATACAAATTTAAAAAAATTATTTTTGTCCTGTTCTTGCCGAAACATTCCTCAGCTTATTATTTTTCAAAATAACAATTATGAACCTTTGCAAAATAACCGGCAAACAATCTCCATTTTGTAAATATAATTTTGCTGAAAATTCGCCTATACAAATTTAAAAAAAATATTTTTGTCCTGTTCTTGCCCAAACATTCCTCAGTTTATTATTTTTCAAAATAACAATTATGAACCTTTGCAAAATAACTGGCAAACCATTTTCATTTTTTAAATATAATTTTTCTGAAAATTCATCCATACAAATTTAAAAAATGTTTGTCCTGTTCTTGCCCAAACATTCCTCAGTTTATTATTTTTCAAAATAACAATTATGAACCTTTGCAAAATAACTGGCAAACCATTTACATTTTTTAAATATAATTTTTCTGAAAATTCGTCCATACAAATAAAAAAAATCTTTGTCCTGTTCTTGCCCAAACATTCCTCAGTTTATTATTTTTCAAAATAACAATTATGAACCTTTGCAAAATAACTGCCAACCATTTTCATTTTTTAAATATAATTTTTCTGAAAATTCATCCATACAAATTAAAAAAATGTTTGTCCTGTTCTTGCCCAAACATTCCTTAGTTTATTATTTTTCAAAATAACAATTATGAACCTTTGCAAAATAACTGGCAAACCATTTACATTTATTAAATATAATTTTTCTGAAAATTCGTCCATACAAATAAAAAAAATGTTTATCCTGTTCTTGCCCAAACATTCCTCAGTTTATTATTTTTCAAAATAACAATTATGAACCATTGCAAAATAACTGGCAAACCATTTACATTTTTTAAATATAATTTTTCTGAAAATTCGTCCATACAAATTATTAAAAAATATTTTTGTCCTGTTCTTGCCCAAATATTCCTCAGTTTATTATTTTAAAAAATAACAATTATGAAGCTATAAGGTATAAGGGTTGAATTTTTAATGTACCGGTAGCTTAAAATTTTGATTCCACTTACCCATGTCTGCCAAAGCGAGGTCCGCTTCCGCCCCGTGGTCTCCGAGCTGAATGAGCAGGGCGACGACAAACAGGGGTAGAAAATCCGTGACAATGCGCACGAGTCGCCTCGTTTTCCATGGTCGTTTTGCGTGGTCACCTCGCATGCTACTTTATGCTAAATTATTCTCAAATCATGGTGAGCACCACCCGTTATTTTTCTCCCGGCTGTAAAATAATAATCGAGCTTTCTGCACGCAAAGGATCCAAAGATTTTAACAGATCATTGTGCAGACCCTCGTTCGACTGGTATCGACGAACTGAAACGCACAGTGCTTTCACTATCGTGATCGCTGGCAATTTCTTCTTTCGGAAGAACCCCACGCTGTTTATTCTCTTGGTCTACTTCTTCCTCTTCTTCGTCCCATAGACGCGGCAGCATCACAGCGGCAATGCAATTCTCCCACCGCTTACTGCAACACTCAATGCATATCAGCAAATGCAACACTCGTGATAGACGCGAGATTCGCGTGTTTCGCTTTACGCATTCTACACATGTGTCTTTAATGACAATTCCGCATCTACTATATTACCACTGATTCAGATAACACGTGCTGGCGTCACGATTTCCTTAAAGCATATTTAGAGCTAACTAGCTAAAACTTTCTTTCGTAGATGATATCAAATTTCAGATATCTCATATTGTCAGATTTTATGTTAAGCAATCGAAAAAATATGCACTTATTTTATAAGAAGTTTTACGCATTTTCCGTAAGGCCCTTTATATAAATATTATATTTATTGTTACAAGATAATAGTAATGTATAAAATTATGGTTTTTATTTAATTATTTGGAAACGTAATATTTTTTAATCTGTTGACATTATAATCCAAGGCAAAAATCGACAAATCTCGCACGCAGCATCAGGATTGGTTTTTTTTTCTAGGAAATTCTACTCTGAATTATCAGCGTTTTTTTACTTTTTCGAACAAATATCTATCGTATAACCGATCTGAATTATTATTTTGTAGAAATTTTTTTCAGTTTTATTAACATATGTTCTAATTTGATGGAAATTATCATGAAAATAAATGTCATTTTAGAATGCCATTAGAATCCAAGGCAAAAATCGAGCAAATCTCGTACGCAGCATCAGGATCATTTTTTTTAATAGGAAATTCTACTTAGAATTATTAGAAATACGAATGTATAAAGCGATAGTTTTTTTAATTTTATTATTTGGGAACGTAATCTTTTTTTTAGCGGATTTAAACCACATGGAAAAATGATTAAGGCAGGTAATGAATTTTCGAAAGTCTTTGAATATGCGTCATACTTTATTAAATATTTTTTATCTGTTGACATTATAATACAACGCAAAAATCGAACAAATCTCGTACGCAGCATCAGGATTGTTTTTTTTTTTCTAGGAAATTCTACTATGAATTATCAGCGTTTTTTTACTTTTTCGAACAAATATCTATCGTGTAACCGATCTGAATTATTATTTTGTAGAAATTGTTTTCAGTTTTATTAAAATATGTTCAAATTTTATGGCAATTATCATGAAAATAAATGACATTTTAGAATGCCATTAGAATCCAAGGCAAAAATCGAGCAAATCTCGTACGCAGCATCAGGATAATTTTTTTTATAGGAAATTCTACTCACAATTATTATAAATACGAATGTATAAAGCTCTAGTTTTTTTATTTTATTATTTGGGAACGTAATCTTTTTTTTAGCGGATTTAAGCCACATGGAAAAATGATTAAGGCAGGTAATGAATTTTCGAAAGTCTTTGAATATGCGTCATACTTTATTAAATATTTTTTATCTGTTGACATTATAATACAACGCAAAAATCGAGTAAATCTCGTACGCAGCATCAGGATTGTTTTTTTTTTTTTTCTAGGAAATTCTACTCTGAATTATCAGCGTTTTTTTACTTTTTCGAACAAATATCTATCGTGTAACCGATCTGAATTATTATTTTGTAGAAATTGTTTTCAGTTTTATTAAAATATGTTCAAATTTTATGGCAATTATCATGAAAATAAATGACATTTTAGAATGCCATTAGAATCCAAGGCAAAAATCGAGCAAATCTCGTACGCAGCATCAGGATAATTTTTTTTATAAGAAATTCTACTCACAATTATTATAAATACGAATGTATAAAGCTCTAGTTTTTTTATTTTATTATTTGGGAACGTAATCTTTTTTTAGCGGATTTAAACCACATAGAAAAATGATTAAGGCAGGTAATGAATTTTCGAAAGTCTTTGAATATGCTTCATACTTTATTAAATTCCAGACGATTTATTAAATTAATTGAATTAAGGCCGTCTTTTTTCGCGTCATAATACGTTTATGAAAAAAATGAATTTAAAATAACTCTAGCTTTGCGCACTTGGTTGAAAGAATTCGAACAAAAGTATAGAATATACGTAATAATACGTAAAAGAAAAAAAAGAGAATCAGGCTGGAACGCCTCACAGGGTATTTTGTTTTCTCTAATGATATTTATGATATTGGGAATATTAAATAGTACGTAAATTTCAGTTAAACTATATTAAAATTGATTTTCTTACAGTGATAAAATCCTAACAAATAATTTATTAATCAATTAGTGTTTAAATATTGCGGAAATTACGATACAATATTTATGTCAAATTCATTATAATTCACCGGCTGGCCGAAAACAGCCTCTAATATTTCAATTGCTTTTTAGCTCACAACATCTGTTTTAATTTATAAGAGAATATCATTCAATATTACAGTTATCGAGTCGAAAAATTATTTTTAAAAGTGACAAAATATCATTTTTATTTCTCTTGCATCAAACTGTTAATATTTTAATTTCCTATCGAAATTGAACGATACAAGTGCTTTAATATTTTGTATTTCTTTATAGTCTTGCTCTTGATAATTTGTGCGCCTTTTAACAGATTGTTCGCGCAGTCAAATCCAACCTCACCTGAAAATCAGTCAAATTTTGGGACCGCGAAGTCAAAACACGTGTCGACTAAACATCAAAAACACGTGCTAGTATTTCAAATGTTTTTAATCGTTTAATAACCGCGACAATGGGTGGAAAGAATGACAAGAAAGTGAAGGTTTATAAGAAGAAGAGGAAAAATATACCAGAGGAAAAAGTGATCGCCGATCTCCAAGCACGTTACGAAGATGTGAGTTTACAAAGTTTCGGACATAACCTCCAAAATTCCCTCCTAACAAATCAGTATTTCCTTTTCTTTTTGTCATTATTTTAGATCGACGAGGCTAAGATTACGAAATTCTCTGACCTGCCTTTGTCACCAAAAACTCAAAAAGGTTTAAGAGAAAATGAATTCATCGAACCGACGGATATTCAAAAACAAAGTATCGGCTTAGCGCTGAGAGGAAATGACATTTTAGGCGCTGCCCAAACTGGCAGTGGAAAAACACTAGCGTTCCTTATTCCGGTATATAAATGACTTGAAATTTTAATACCGTTCATTTTCTAAGGGATGACGATTTTGACAATATTTTTGAAATCGTCAATATTCAGGTTTTGGAAATTTTGTACTGCAAGCGATGGACTCGTTTGGATGGAGTCGGAGCACTAATTATTACACCTACGAGAGAACTCGCTTATCAGATTTACGAGACTCTGCGTAAAGTCGGTTGTCATCATGAAATCTCTGCTGGATTGGTTATAGGAGGCAAAGATTTGCAGTTTGAAAAGAAACGGATGGATCAGTGTAATATTGTTATTTGTACACCTGGTAGACTTTTGCAGCACATGGATGAAAATCCTCTGTTTGATTGTGTCACTATGCAGGTAAAAAAAAGAACAGACTATAAATACTTTGGGAATTTGAAGACAGATTTTTAAAAAACAGTTTTTAATTTTGTCATAAATATTTTAATGTAACCAAATATGGATAACAAGAATTGAAATTTTCATACTTTTGCTGTTGTATTGAATATTTAAGACTTATAATTCTTTTTCAATGAGTTGTATTATTATTTTTTAGAGGCTCAATAATCCACAATTACTTTGATAAAAAAGTAATTGAAATCTCAATTTATTTAATCTAATAATTCATGAAATCCATTTGTCAAGATGTCTTGTGATATGAATTGAAATTATTAAAGAGAAATGTGAGAGTAAAATTTCAATTATGCTTTCAAATCCCCAATGCAATACAAAGAGAGAATCTGCAGTATTTAATTAATTAAAATATTTTTGTGAGCCTTACAATTTTTTTGAGCCCAAGAGAATTAATTATTTTTTTCAATCATAGGTATTAGTTCTGGATGAGGCTGACCGATGTCTGGATATGGGTTTTGAAACCACTATGAATGCTATTATAGAAAATCTTCCTCCAGAAAGACAAACTCTCTTATTTTCTGCTACACAAACAAAGTAGGGGTTTGCTTAAATATCAATTAATGCTGAGATTACACAGTGAATTTTCAAATTCATAAACATCAATATTTATTCATACTGAATTTGACAAAAACCAAAAATTATTTGGTAAATAAAATAATGTAATAAGAATAATTAAATATGACATAACATTCACATATAGATTCACATATAGTGAATCTCTTCCGTTTATTATGGAAGGAAAATTTCACTATAATCTCTCGTTTTCATGTTTTATGAATTAACTAAATATAGAATTAAATGTAAAATATGTTTTTCACCTTTTAGATCAGTTAGAGATTTAGCTAGGCTCAGTTTAAAGAATCCAATGTATATATCAGTTCACGAAAACGCAGAGCACACAACTCCAGACGGACTGCAACAAAGTTACGTTATTTGCAATTTGGAGGACAAAATGGCAATGCTTTGGTCTTTTATTAAGCACCACCTGAAGCAAAAAGTCATTGTATTTTTTTCTAGTTGCAAGCAGGTAATAAGACTTCAAAAAATACCAATCGAACGTTCAATTTGTTCTATTTCATAAGCTAAATTATGTAATCTCTGCTCTCTATTCAGGTGAAATACACATACGAAATTCTCTGTCGAATGCGACCAGGCACGAGTCTCTTAGCGCTCTACGGAAAACTCCACCAATTGAAGAGAATGAGTATTTATGAGTCGTTCTGCAAAAAGCAAAACGCTGTATTATTCGCAACGGACATAGCTGCTCGAGGATTAGATTTTCCGGCAGTTAATTGGGTCGTACAGATGGACTGCCCTGAAGATACGAACGCATATATTCATCGGGCTGGACGTACCGCCAGATTTCAGAGAGGCGGTGAATCTCTTTTGGTTTTATTGCCCAGCGAAGAACAAATGGTCGAAAGATTACGCGAAAAAAAGATACCGATTTCGATGATCAAGTAAGCGGAAAAACTTCACCGCGAAAACTATAAATCATGATTTATAATATAAATATTTTTTGTTTATTGCCGCAGAATTAATCCAAACAAACTCCACTATCCAAATCGCAAATTCGAAGCTCTGCTGGCAAGAGATGTTGCTCTTAAAGAAACGGCGCAACGAGCTTTTGTAGCTTATGTAAAATCGGTATTTCTCATGAAGGACAAGGAAATTTTCGATGTTCATGCTTTAGACACTGACTCATATGCCAGGTAGGAAAAATATTTTATATCTGAAATGCAAAAACGTTTAGATTCAAAATGATTTAACATACTTTTCAACTGGAATCATTATGTTCAATTACTCGATCAATTGCTTAAACCTTTTGTGAATTACTGAAAATTTTTATCTTATCGTGAATATAAAAATTTAATTATGTGTAAAAAAAAAATACAAGATTTATTATATTTCTCTAATAACTAGAAGTAATTTAAGACAATTAAGATTGAGAAATCTTTTCATTGCTCTGTGAAAAAAATTATTCATTATTATTCAAACTGAAAACATTAAATTCACTTTATAAATTACGCTGAGTTTTAATAAAATGGTCAATAGATCGCTAGGCTTGGCGATACCACCAAGAATTCGGTTTCTGCAAAGAATGCAGAAAGATTCAACAAAGCAGAAAGTCAAGAGTCCAAAAGTTGAAAAAACTCAACGTGGAAAAAAAACCGACGAAGAGTTGGCTGAAAAAATGTTGCAAAGCAGAAAATCTAGCGACGAGGAATCCGAAGATAATTCGGCTTCAAACGAATCCGAAGATGAAGAGCAGGACAAAGTACCAACGAATATACGGAAGAACGACACAAATAATGCTCTGTTTGCTAATGGTAATGTCGCAATAGCTTGCTGTTTCTAGGCCACGTCATTTCTGCTCACGAAATTGATATTAAACGATTATTTATTGATTCAGACGACAGCGACGACGAAGGCGATATTTTGACCGTTAAGAGAAAGAACGTGCAGATCGAAGATGAACTTCCAGACGATCTCGTCGACGAATTTGAGACTACGAACTCGAAAAACAAGAAAGCCGTTACAAAAGCAGCGTTAGCCAAGAAAATACTCAGAAAGAAAATAGTTCCTAATAAGAAAACGACTTTCAACGAGGATGGTGAAGTAAGTCATGCCAACTGATTAAACTTCCCGAACACAAACTAAATTTGATATTTAAAAAAAATTAAGTTAATGTTTTCTATTTATTTTAATTTTCATTAAATTATTGTTTTTTTTTGTAGGAATTGGTAGATTCTGCAAAGTCGAAAGTTTCAGAACTTGCTAAGCAGTACGAAAACGACGAGACCTCGGGAATTAATATTGAAATCGCCAAACAGATTTTACGCGAAGAGGATCGATTCGACAAGAAACGATTTCAGGCGAAGATAAAAGAGAAGCACAGAGAGGAAAAGAGGAAGCTTAAGGCAAGCAAAAAGTCAGCCGAAAGTGAAGAGGAGGAAGAAGAAGGCGAGGATGAAGATGATGAAGAGGGCGGCGGTGGTGTTCGACTTGCAGATTATGAAAGCGGTAGCGAAGCGTCAGAACCAGATCTTTCATGGCTTCCAGATCCAGACAAGATTTATGGCCCAAAGAAAGATTCCGATGACGAAAGATCGGAAGATGATTCCGACGGTGATGAAGACGAAGATGAAGATGACGATGAAGATGACCAGATCCACAGGTGATTATCGTTTTCTTGTTTTTCTCTTGCTTATTTCATTATTATTATTTCTTATTTTTATTTTTTAAATTTTTTTACAGACCGCCAAAGAGGAAATTGGTGACGCAAGAAGAAGTGAAGAAAAAGCGACAGAAGATAATTAAAGTAAAAGAAAACAGTGATTTGGTAGCGACCGAAGAATTAGCGCTGCAACTTTTGCGAAATTAAGATATCTCGTAGATATCGAAATCCTAGCATTACAACGATGTAATGTCTTCGTTGTTCTTAATGTAAAAAGAAATTAAAGCCGAATTAAATATTTGTATAAATAATAAAACAATTTTTTCTTAAGAATTCCTGACTACAAGAAAATTTAATAAAAGAACTTTAGATCGAAAAAATACGGTTTATAAAAATATGTAAAATATATCATATAACTTCCCATATCATTTCTGTTAAATGGTCAATGTAATTACAGTTATTCATTCACTTGAATCAATACAAATCGCGACTAATTCCGCTTTAAAAAAAATTATATCGTATATAATTTTCCTTTTTCATTAACTTTCAGAGATTATCCAAATAATTAGTCAACCAAATCAATATCGAAAATTATCAATAACGCAAAAGAAAAAATTAATTAGCACTCTTCGAAAATATATTTCTATACTAAATCTGCATCACAGTTTTATTTTCATAAACTTTTTTTGCATCGTCTGCTTGGCATACGTTATTTTTCAAATCCGAACTTCGAGCGTAGAAAAATTTTAAAAATCCAAGGAAATTCCACGTCTTTTTAAGGACAACCAAAATTCAAGGATATTTCTGGGCAGGAAATAAATGAGCGAAACATTCGTGAATAATTAACTTACACTAACATTTCGTTTTTAATTACAATGCATATTTTACAAAGCACACGCTGAAAAATCTTTGAAAATTCAGAGTGCGCGCGATCTGAACTGTACAATCACTGGCGGGAAGGCAAAAAAATGTTGCGTGAAATCGCATCTGACTTGTATGCCTCGAGCCCGCGTTATAATTTTTGTGCTGCTCAGTAGGGTAAAACAACGCGTCTTAAAAGTGTCTCAGGAGCCTCGTGGATTATTACAGTTAACTATAAAAATTCATGAATTTCAATAAATAGGTTGACAACGAATGAGTATTGCCGAGATGATATTTTCTCTATGTAAAGAATCACTTTATATCAAATCTTATTGTTTGAGAAGATTCTATTCTGTTTCGCGGGTTTTACTATTCCTGCGCTTTCTTGATGTGCTTCAAGATGTTGTCGACGACTTCCCGGCTGGTTGCAGTACCGCCATACAGATCTTGAGTGTGTATTCTCGCGTTGATAGTCTTGTTGATTGCGTTTTGAATTATTGTCGCGTGATGCTTGTGACCGAGATGACGTAACATGTCGACTGCAGCGTTGAGCATAGCGATGGGATTAGCAATATTTTTCCCTGCTATTTTCGAGCCAGTGTTACGAGTACCAGGCTCGAAGATCGTGTAATGATCTCCGTAATTTTTGCCAGCAAGAAGACCAGCTCCTCCGAGCAAACCGCAAACGACGTTAGAAACAATAGCGCCGTACAAATTTGTGGTAAGAACGACATCGAATTGATGAGGATTCGATACAAGCTGCATACAAGTATTGTCAATAATCATGTCGTTGTGCTGAATATCGGGATATTCCTTAGCCATTTGGCGCGCAGTTTCCAGGAAAAGCCCATCGGATAATTTCATGATATTCGCTTTATGAACAGTCGTGACCTTTTTTCGGCCATTTCTCTTCGCGTATTCAAATGCGTAACGAGCGACGCGCTCGGAATTCGATCTTGTGATGACTTTCATGCTCTCGACGACTCCGTCGACGCTCTCGTGCTCCAACATAGCGTATTCGCCTTCCGTATTTTGTCTTACTATGACAATGTCGATGTTGTTCTGACGAGAGCTCACACCGACGTAAGACACACAGTGAAGAACGTTCACGTAGAGATCGAGCTGATTACGCAAGGCCACGTTACGGGAAAGCACACCGGCTTCTCGGCTACGCGTTTCGATGTTTCCCTTAAGAGCAACGCCATTTCGGCGGATCGACGTTATCGCGTAATCGAGGTCGTCGTTGTTCGGCGCGTTCGGATCGATGTCTATGTCCTCGAAGTCTACTGGCACACCGGAGAATTTGAAGACCTGGGGAAGGAGAGAAAGAAGCTTTAATAAATTTTTTTTGTAAATTTCGTCTCGTCGCCTGAATTTTTTTAAACATCTATAAGTCCAATTACTTTTGAAATTTGTTTAGATTGTCTTATTTCCTATTTTTGACTTGTTACTTTCCATCCACACTCCTGGCCTTATTTCTTTTGATACATCTCCACTTATGGTTTTTAAGATTGCATTTTACTATGTTTATTGTAGAATTTACCATGAATTATTTTAATAAATATTTTAACATTTTGATGAAAAATCGTATTACCATTTCGTCGAAAGGAAAAGATAAAAACTGTTTATGTAGATGGGCTTGAAAATGCCAGTAATTTAAAAAATTTATAGGCAATGAGAAAAATAGTAACTCATTACTTCGATTTTTGTGTGAATTTGTAAATTGTTAAAATTCGATTAATCTTTTTTGAAATAGTAAATTTGCATTAACAGGCTAAGCTGTTGAACGCGTGTTTACCATGCGAAAAATCCTGCGGAAAATTCCGTTTCTTAAAAATGATGGTGCTGATTTATTGCCCATTCACAGCTACACATACTTAGGTTCTAAAGTTGTGTGACTAGTAGAAATAATGGCGCAAAAAATTCCCTGATGCTCTGAAATGCCCTGCTGTGTTTTGTAGTGCAGACAATAGCTCAAGTTTATATGAAGATAAATTTAAAAACCTGAATCAACGAATTTACAGTATGTACATTCACACTGATTATAGGTGTATGTTTTGGCTTACTCATATAAAATGATAAATCAGAACAGGAAATAAGTTTGCAATATCAGAAAAAAAATTGGCAATTTATTTTTTTAGTGCGATCTTCATTCTGAGAAGAAAATTGTAATTATAGCAAAAAATTCCCATTTTGCAAAAATTAAATTATTATAACTTAATTTTTGCAAAATGGGATTTTTTATCTTATGCTCCAAAAATCTCTGTTGTATTTTAAACTGTACATACTAATCCAAGTTTGCACTAAGATCAGCAAACATCTGCAAACATCTGAACATCCTGCAGTAACAGAAAAGTGTTTGTCCCACACAATTGGATGTATTCCAAACTTTTCAAATGTGTTCCTTCAAATATGTTTTAAAAAAACATAATAAATCCACCCAAAATTGGATATTTTACAGAAAGTATAACTACTGTAAAACATAATATATAAGCCAAAATACAAAAGAATTTGTGACTAAAATAATTCCATAGTCTATAGTAAAATATGTTTAGCTATGCAAGTTGTATTTTACATTGTACAGTACAATGACTGATATACAGGATCGCTACATAAGTTATATGTTTAAACTAAAAGATAATCCACCCAAATTTGAATATTGATCACAAATTTGTGCTTTATGTATTGAATACAAAAAGAAAAATATATTTGTGATTAAATTAACTTCTTACATTCTGTACAAAAATCTGTAGAACAAGTCAAATATTATTCTACATTGCGCAGACAGAAACAGAACTATTTGCTACACTTTTTATCAAGAACCAAATAAAATTGAATCTCGGTATGTGAAATAAAAATTTGAGAGGCTGTAGAAAATGCTGTATCAAACTTGCCTTAAAATCTTAAGAGCTATGCAAATACTATTTTACATTGTGCAGACAGAACAAGAACTATTTGGGACACTTTGTATCAAGACCAAATAATATAGAATCTCGCTATGCAAACTGCAACTGTGAGAGGCTGTAGAAAATCCTGCATCAAACTTGCCTCAAAATCTTAAGAGCTATGAAAGTACTATTTTACATTGTGCAGACAGAAAGAGAACTATTTGGGACACTTTGTATTAAGACCAAATAATATTGAATCTCGCTATGCAAACTGCAACTGTGAGAAGCTGCAGAAAATCCTGCATCAAACTTGCCTCAAAATCTTAAGAGCTATGCAAATACTATTTTACATTGTGCAGACAGAAAGAGAACTATTTGGGACACTTTGTATCAAGACCAAATAATATTGAATCTTGTTATGCAAACTGCAACTATGAGAGGCTGTAGAAAATCCTGCGTCAAACTTGCCTCAAAATCTTAAGAGCTATAAAAATACTATTTCGCATTGTGCAGACAGAAAGAGAACTATTTGGGACACTTTGTATCAAGACTAAATAATATTGAATCTCGCTATGCGAACAACAACTGCAAGAGGCTGTAGAAAATCCTGCGTCGAACTTGCCTCAAAATCTTAAGAGCTATGAAAATACTATTTTACATTGTGCAGAAAGAAAGAGAACTATTTGGGACACTTTGTATCAAGACCAAATAATATTGAATCTCGCTATGCAAACTGCAACTGTGAGAGGCTGTAGAAAATCCTGCATCAAACTTGCCTCAAAATCTTAAGAGCTATGAAAATACTATTTTACATTGTGCAGAAAGAAAGAGAACTATTTGGGCCACTTTGTATCAAGACCAAATAATATTGAATCTCACTATGCAAACTGCAACTGTGAGAGGCTGTAGAAAATCCTGCATCAAACTTGCCTCAAAATCTTAAGAGCTATGAAAGTACTATTTTACATTGTGCAGACAGAAAGAGAACTATTTGGGACACTTTGTATCAAGACTAAATAATATTGAATCTCGCTATGCGAACAACAACTGTGAGAAGCTGTAGAAAATCCTGCATCAAACTTGCCTCAAAATCTTAAGAGCTATGCAAATACTATTGTACATTGTGCAGACAGAAAGAGAACTATTTGGGACACTTTGTATCAAGACTAAATAATATTGAATCTCGCTATGCAAACTGCAACTGTGAGAGGCTGTAGAAAATCCTGCTTCAAACTTGCCTCAAAATCTTAAGAGCTATGAAAATACTATTTTACATTGTGCAGAAAGAAAGAGAACTATTTGGGACACTTTGTATTAAGACCAAATAATATTGAATCTCGCTATGCAAACTGCAACTGTGAGAGGCTGTAGAAAATGCTATGTCGAACTTGCCTCAAAATGTTAAGAGCTATGAAAATACTATTTTACATTGTGCAGACAGAAAGAGAACTATTTGGGCCACTTTGTATCAAGACCAAATAATATTGAATCTCGCTATGCAAACTGCAACTGTGAGAGGCTGTAGAAAATCCTGCATCAAACTTGCCTCAAAATCTTAAGAGCTATGCAAATACTATTTTACACTGTGCAGACAGAAAGAGAACTATTTGGGACACTTTGTATCAAGCCCAAATAATATTGAATCTCGCTATGCGAACTGCAACTGCAAGAGGCTGTAGAAGATGCTGCATCAAACTTGCCTCAAAATCTTAAGAGCTATGAAAACACTATTTTACATTGTGCAGACAGAAAGAGAACTATTTGGGACACTTTGTATTAAGACCAAATAATATTGAATCTCGCTATGCAAACTGCAACTATCAGAGGCTTTAGAAAATCCTGTGTCCAACTTGCCTCAAAATCTTAAGAGCTATGAAAATACTATTTTACATTGTGCAGACAGAAAGAGAACTATTTGGGACACTTTGTATCAAGCCCAAATAATATTGAATCTCGTTATGCAAACTGCAACTATGAGAGGCTGTAGAAAATCCTGCATCAAACTTGCCTCAAAATCTTAAGAGCTATGAAAATACTATTTTACATTGTGCAGACAGAAAGAGAACTATTTGGGACATTTTGTATCAAGACCAAATAATATTGAATCTTGCTATGCAAACTGCAACTGTGAGAGGCTGTAGAAAATCCTGCGTCGAACTTGCCTCAAAATCTTAAGAGCTATGAAAATACTATTTTACATTGTGCAGACAGAAAGAGAACTATTTGGGACACTTTGTATTAAGACCAAATAATATTGAATCTCGTTATGCAAACTGCAACTATCAGAGGCTTTAGAAAATCCTGCGTCCAACTTGCCTGAAAATCGTAAGAGCTATGAAAATACTATTTTACATTGTGCAGACAGAAAGAGAACTATTTGGGACATTTTGTATCAAGACCAAATAATATTGAATCTTGCTATGCAAACTGCAACTGCGAGAGGCTGTAGAAGATGCTGCATTGAACTCACCTCCTTAACGTAGCCCATCAATTCAGGACCGATGCCAGCTCCAGGTAGAAGAGTAACTGTGTGTCGACCACCGTAGTGTGCCTTAGGTATAGGCATTATCTTCTTGACGATTGGTGTCTTGTGTTGAATTTCGAAACCGGACAACGAAGTCACGCATCGATAGACCTGCGGGGTTATCGCCTTAGGCTGGACGTACCTGATCAATGATCGAGCTGCCATGTTTTTTTTGTATTCTTATTCTTAAATCGAGAAATTGACAAAATCGGCTTAAAACGCCGCAGCTGATCGGGTGTTAACGATCAGTTACTTAAGACACTACTACTTTGCAATGTCTATTTTAACGATAACCCGAAGACCTTGCCAGCTCTCAATATGCGCTGCTGCTGCTGCTGCTGCTGCTGCTGCATTGACCGAAAAAGCTGCTCCTATTGAGCGGAAACTCTCAATGAAACCAACTTTTCGAAGCAGCGATACCGGCCGGAGATAAATCTCTTCCGCTTCTGCGGATTTCAATTTGAGATCACGTGACATATTATTGAATTTATGAAATGACGATTAAGAGAGCAAATAAAAAACTTAACCTCGTTCAATCTATGTTTAGTTACAATTTGTAAGAAACTGTGAAAATAAGTACATTTTTTTGAAACCATTATAATGTAACAAGTCCCGCATTTTCATCCGTTTTGTATCCTGTTTTACTCTCATTTTTGTAGGAAACCGGAGCAAAAATATGCGGAGCGCAAAAATTGTTCTAAACCGCTTAATGATGTTATATCTGCAGTTGGTAAAAAAAAACTTGAATTCCTTGTACACAGAATTTTGAACATTCCACTAGTTGCAAAGTCGCTATATTCGTTAATTTTTAGTCCATAAATAATATTATGTCAATAATTTTTCGGGAATATTCTAACATTATGATCAGAAAATGTATAAACTTTTAATTTAAAATACAAAAGGTTTTTTTTTAAATATACAATTCGTTTAAAAAATTGCTGAAGAACTAAAAAAGGTAATGGTAAAAATATTGGTGTATTAACTTCATTTTGTGGCATTATTTAATGAAGAGTCACTAATTAATTAATTCATCTGCTTATACTAAAGGGTCATTGACGATTCAGTCTAATGGTAATTATTGTACCTTGTAGGATTAAATTTAAGTTTTTACATAAAACTATAGAAAACAAATTCAATAATATGTCACGTGATCTCAAATTGAAATAGATTCAATTTGAGATCACGTGACATATTATTGAATTTATGAAATGGCGATTAAGAGGGCAAATAAAAAGATTAACCTCATTCAATCTATACTTAGTTACAATTTGTAAGAAACTGTGAAAATAAGTACATTTTTTTGAAACCATTATAATGTAACAAGTCCTGCATTTTCAACCATTTTTTAATCTGTTTTACTCTCATTGTTGTAGGAAAACGGAACAAAAATGTGCGGAGCGCAAAAATTGTTCTAAACCGCTTTAATGATGTTGTATCTGCAGTTGGTAAAAAAAACTTGAATTCCTTGTACACAGAATTTTGAACATTCCACTAGTTGCAAAGTCGCTATATTCGTTAATTTTTAGTCCATAAATAATATTATGTCAATAATTTTTCGGGAATATTCTAACATTAAGATCAGAAAATGTATAAACTTTTAATTTAAAATACAAAAGGTTTTTTTTAAATATACAATTCGTTTAAAAAATTGCTGAAGAACTAAAAAAAGTACTGGTAAAAATATTGGTGCATTAACTTCATTTTGTGGCGTTATTTAATGAAGAGTCACTAATTAATTAATTCATCTGCTTATACTAAAGGGTCATTGACGATTCAGTCTAATGGTAATTATTGTACCTTGTAGGATTAAATTTAAGTTTTTACATAAAACTATAGGAAACAAATTCAATAATATGTCACGTGATCTCAAATTGAAATAGATTCAATTTGAGATCACGTGACATATTATTGAATTTATGAAATGGCGATTAAGAGGGCAAATAAAAAGATTAACCTCATTCAATCTATAGTTAGTTACACTTTGTAAGAAACTGTGAAAATAAGTACATTTTTTTGAAACCATTATAATGTAACAAGTCCCGCATTTTCATCCGTTTTTTATTCTGTTTTACTCTCATTTTTGTAGGAAAACGGGGCAAAAATGTGTGGAGCATAAAAATTGTTCTAAACCGCTTAATGATGTTATATCTGCAGTTGGTAAAAAAAACTTGAATTCCTTGTCAATAATTTTACGGGAATATTCTAACATTATGATAAAAAAAATGTATAAACTTTTAATTTAAAATAAAAAAGGTTTTTTTAAATATACAATTCGTTTAAAAAATTGCTGAAGAACTAAAAAAGGTAATGGTAAAAATATTGGTGCATTAACTTCATTTTGTGGCATTATTTAATGAAGAGTCGCTAATTAATTAATTCATCTGCTTATACTAAAGAGCCATTGATTATTCAATCTAAAGGTAATTAGTGTTTCTTGTGGGATTATATTTAAGTTTTTACTTAAAACTATTTTTTTTAAATGTGCAATGAAGCAAATCAATAGAAACGGAAATATAGGCAGACCTTGATTCGTGTCTTTATTCAATAAAATCATTATATAAAAAATTCATCAACGAACATATACATACAATATATACATGGGAGTAATTTTTCTTTCTCAATTCACTCAATTCATACACATTTCCCAAAACCTCACCGAGTATTCGAATACATTTTTAAAAAACACATTGGTATAAACAATTTTGATCGCTGCTTTCAGACATAATAAAAAGAATAAAAAAATAATATGCGATATTTATGATCGCTGCTCAATTACAAAATCTTTACACGCTTACAGGACGACATATACTACGTTGCCCTGGACGAATGCATTTCCGTCGCGAAAATATATATTTAAAAAAATGTTAGCCTGCCATTAGAGACGTTTTAAAGCTGATACGAGTACTAAGGACGGAAACCTATGCTTTCATGATTACTTAAGCGTCGTTCTATGGTCGGAATTTTAGAGAGCAATTGAAATTGGATAAAATTAATTCTCCGCGACGATTATCGAATAGATGAATAGACTTCTTCCAAGTGATCACCATTCGCGCCCGAGCCAATCTCTGTTCTGTCGATTTCTATTGCGCCGATTTTTTTGCCTGCGTCATCTGAAATCTTTTGCGGGCAATTTTGAGCGCACGATGTCCCAAGATATCGTCGAGGCGTCGAATTTCGTGCACAAATCCATCACTACTTGAGATTTCTTGTTTCCTCGCACTACTCCTAAACACGTGCCTGCCGCCAAGTTGTAAATCGGCGTAGAATTCTGCAAACAATTATTTATTTTCAATTTTTCATATTGACCAAGGCTGTTGAAAAAATCTGTTGATGATAATAAGTTACTCTTTCCAAACTGTAGATGAACAAAAATTATTCTCTGACGAATGTGAATTTGAAGTCAATATTTAATGTTGTCTCAAAGAATTAGTGCTCATCGATCAATTTTTTCCTTAGCTGGAATCTGTAAAGCTTTGGATATTTATAATAATATTAAGTATTGACTCAACCATTCTGTAATTTTTTATGCATCGGATATCGCTGTTTATTAAATATATTTGACTTCGCTACTTAAAAAATAATCAGCAGAACAGAGTAAAAGAGAACTTAATAAAATCACAGCTACGTTAATAAAATCTTCGATTTCGAAAATAGTTTTTATTAATCAGAACTTTTTTTACGTTTCCTGAATCCCGCAGTATTTTTGTTTAACGTACATATCCGATGATCGGTAATGTACAATGAATAAAATAATAATTCGTCGTTTCTAAGATTTAAAAATCGATGAGGCGGTAATTAAAATCATCGCCGCTGTCGAAAATACCTGAAGTCAATAATTTAGCATAATCTTTATAACTTTTGGGGCAGCATTAAAATCATCATTTGACTCACAGTCATCGATAAAATCATTTGTTACTTTACAGCTTGAGAAATGAATAAATAGTTAATGAATCGTTTATCATTAATCATTAATCAACATTAATAAACATGTTTTAATAGCAAATTAAATTTTCGTGCATTCATCACATACCGTTCCTTTGTGTCTCCATTCCTGATTTCCACCCATTTCATGGCATTTTCCAAGCTTAGGGGTCCTTCCGTTGCCTTCTAAGCAAAGCATTTGTCCGAGAACCAATTCGCTCTTATCCGTTTCGTACCACATCTAAAGAAACCCAAATTTTTAGAACCCACGATAAAAATTTCCAGTCAATTATTATTCCAAACAAATTACCTGTGACTTAATGCGAAGACAAGGTGCCAATATCAATTTAGCGCCTCTGGTCTTCACGTCTTTTTCACTCTGTATGCAAAGCGCGCTGTTGGAAAGTCTTATTTGATACTGATCCGTATAATTTCGTTTTCGCGAATGCCAAGGTTGCATAGGTTTCTGATCCATTTTGGACCATTTCTCCTTCAAGTGTTTTTCGCTATCGTCGGGCAATTGCAGCTCCGGATAAACGGTCTCCAAGTACCAAGCAAAATCCTGACACTTGAGACGTTGACGAAGTGCAATGCGATCGGAAATATCACCAAAATCGACACTTTTCACGTTATTCAGGTAATACTTCTTGTATTTGTCCATCCAGACATGAGCTACTCTTAAAGAATTCTTTAACATTGTGTCCTGCGGATCATTGGAACCATAAGGTCTTCGTGATCGAAAAACGTGACCAACTCTCGAGCAGGGCAAAAGTTCTATGCTACCACCGCACATCCAAATTCTGAAGGATATTTCCAAATTTTCACCGCCCCAAACATCCATTCCCGCGTCATATTCGCCTAATTCGAAGAAGTATTTTCTGTTCATAGCAAAAAGTCCTCCAGCCATTGTTGGAGATTTTATTGGCTTAACAAAATCCTCGTCGTGGGCGAGAGTTCCGGTTGGCAAATTATCCCATTTGAAATGGAGGCCCCAATTAAAACCTCCGCGTACCAAGGGACTTGGAGTGTATTGAAAAGTGTCGGCGTTTATAATATCTATTACAGGCATCGGGACAATCGTCTTAGAAATAGCGATTCTAGCTAAAAGAGGCTCGATCCACATTTTATTCACCTCTATGTGACTGTCTAAAAAGATTAAAACCTCGCCGGAGGCTTTTTTCGCCCCAAACATTCTCGCCCTTATGAGACCTTCGCGCTTTTCCGTTTTAAATAATTTGACTTTATCGTCGAAATTTTCTTCGATGTATTTTTTAACTTGCTCGTGGAGAGCTTCGCTGTCGCTGTAATCGTTGATCAGGATTATTTCGTGAAGAAGATTTGCCGGCGTTCTGTCGATTATCGAGTGAATCGAACGCAGCAAAGTCGTGTTGTGTTCGTTGTAGAAACAGATAATTATACTCGCGTTTGGAAGATTGTTTTTGTATTCCTGACTGGAGCAGAGCTTGTGACGAGTGTCGGGAATTGTTCGGTGGAAGTTGAGATTGTCGGAAACGAGAATGTTAAATGCGTAGAGCTTGTAACCGTCGTCACGCTTTTTTTGGTCGGCCATGTTATGAATCATCCCTAATTCGTCCAAGCCTGGAATGCCAAAAATGAATAATTAATCATTGCATAATCAAATATTTGTCGTAAAGCTCGATAAATATATCACAAATCATGATTCTGGTCAGCCAAATAAAAATGAGGAATAAAATTACTGTAATCATGTCTGAAATTACAATTGAATAAAATGTTTATAATCAAGATTAATTAATTCTAATATCTCGTTTTTGTTTTACAATAATAAAATTATACAATTAAAAATATTATTAAAACAGCATCACAAATTCTACTTGAAGAAAATTAGATAAAAATTCTATTTTTCTTATCTTAAGTTATAATTTTTTTCCCTTCTGAAATATTTGAAATAAAATTTAAAAAAGGAACACAAAATAAACATTTTTATTTAGTAATTAGAAGTATAACTTGTAATTATAATTACAAAATATATTTCATCTATAGTCTGGAGTTTCTAATTTGACTTTTAATAGTAAAAGAAATATGTTTAACAAACAACAAAAATAGTTGATATATACCATATCCAAGAGTCACCGATGGTTTCACAGGCACAGCCTGCAAGTGTTTAATGAGTTTATCACTGTTTTTAAAATTCTTCATCCCCTTAAGATTGTAAGGATCCTTTCCACCATCATCATTTTTATCACGATTGAAGATCACATTATCCCTTAGCATAGCTTCATGTTCTTTATTTACTCGCTGATCAAAAACTGATTCCTTGAGTGGTTGAGAAACATCCAAGCCATACACTGTAGGATTGACTGTATTGGCATTTTGTGACAATCTTGAGTAGAGATATAAACTGAATGCCCAAGTGAAAGACGCTATGGCAATGCCAGATATAAAAGAAGCATATCTCGTGGAAATCATCTGCAATGTAAAAAATATACAATTATTTTAAATCCCAGTTGGATATTTTTTTTTTTACCAACTAACAAATTTGCCTGTTATTCCAACAAAAAGTAGTTAATCTTTTACTAATTTATCTACGACCTAACAAATTTTTTTTACAGTTTCACAAATTTTGTTTGCCTATATTTTTTATAGACTTTTTATATAGAATATTTTTCATTTTAAAAAATTAGAAAGATACTGTAATATTAAATTTCTTCTTCATGTTATAAAGGTCAAAGATCCATTTACAATTGTTATTAATAAATATTGTAAACTAATATAAATTGTGTAAAAAATATGGAAATGTTCTAAATAATTGTCGAAGAAAGTGTTAGGCATTCGATCAATTGAATATTGGGATTAAATTCTTCATTCATAGAAAACCATTACAAATTTCCTCAATATTAAGACCCCTTAAATGATTCGTCAGTTTTGTGAGTCTGAATGACCAATTGCATCCTGAATTAAGACCTCATTTAGAGAATGACAAAGCGTAAACATTCCAAAGAGCTCTGACCAGTTTAATTTTCATATATAGTCATATTTCAATCAGAAGTACCAATTTTGAAATATCTTTACAATCCCAGTTTGATATTTTTTTTTTTTACTAATTACCAAATTTGCCTGTTATTCCAACAAGAAGTAGTTAATCTTTTACTAATTTATCTACGAGCTAACAAAATATTTTTACAGTTTCACAAATTTTGTTTGTCTATATTTTTTATAGACTTTCAATATAGAATATTTTTCATTTTAAAAAATTGGAAAGATACTGTAACATTAAATTTCTTCTTCATGTTATAAAGATCAAAGACCCATTTGCTATTGTTATTAATAAATATTGTAAATTAATATAAATTATTGTGTAAAAAATATGGAAATGTTCTAAATAATTGTAGAAGAAAGTGTTAGGCATTCGATCAATTGAATATTGGGATTAAATTCTTCATTCATAAAAAACCATAAAAATTTCATGCATGTTAGGACCCTTTAAATGATTCGTCAGTTTTGTAAGACTCAATGACCAAGTGCATCCTGAATTGAGATCTCATTTAGAGAATGACAAAGCGTAAACATTCCAAAGAGCTCTGACCAGTTTAATTTTCACATATAGTCATATTTCAATCAGAAGTACCAATTTTGAAATATCGTTACAATCCCAGTTTGATATTTTTTTTTTTTACTAATTACCAAATTTGCCTGTTATTCCAACAAGAAGTAGTTAATCTTTTACTAATTTATCTACGAGCTAACAAAATATTTTTACAGTTTCACAAATTTTGTTTGTCTATATTTTTTATAGACTTTCAATATAGAATATTTTTCATTTTAAAAAATTGGAACGATACTGTAACATTAAATTTCTTCTTCATGTTATAAAGGTCAAAGACGCATTTACAATTGTTATTAATAAATATTGTAAATTAATATAAATTATTGTGTAAAAAATATGGAAATGTTCTCAATAATTGTCGAAGAAAGTGTTAGGCATTCGATCAATTGAATATTGGGATTGAATTCTTCATTCATAGAAAACCATTACAAATTTCCTCAATATTAAGACCCCTTAAATGATTCGTCAGTTTTGTGAGTCTGAATGACCAAGTGCATCCTGAATTAAGATCTCATTTAGAGAATGACAAAGCGTAAACATTCCAAAGAGCTCTGACCAGTTTAATTTTCACATATACTCCGATTTCAATCAGAAGTACCAATTTTTAAATATAAAAATAACAATATATATATATATATATATATATATACATATATATTGACAAGTGGATATGCAAATTTGTTAATCTTTTGTTGTGTCATCATCTATTATCATTTGCACTTTTTAGAAGCAACCGAGTAATCGGTTGCTTCTAATATAATAACAACGAAAAATCTTTGTAAACATTTGTGGAGAACAACTTTTTGTGAAAGCATATAAAAAAATGTTTACTGTTCATCCAGTGATAACCAATCCAGAAATCTACAGCCTTATTCAATATTACATTTTTTTTTCTTTTACTATAAAGTACATGAATAACGAAAAATTGTTTACTTACACTGAAAAAGAGAAGCCTTCGTGATCCTTACTTTCTAAACACAATTACGGTAAAACGTCGGCGAACATTACAAATTCACAAGCTCCAATCGCGTTAAAAAAAAATGATGGGTTAGTTGACAGGCGGTGTGATCGCCATTTTTCGAAATTCAGCTGACACAGCTGTTACTCTTAAATCGATCGATTATTAATGTTTGAACGAGAGAAAATCGAGGATATCGCTTGTCAAGTGTTTTATTTCGGATTTATTTAGCACATTGGTGGTTATAATTGTTGGAATTAGTAACGAAGAGCTCGTCAGGAAGCTCTTCGAAGACGTCGCGACGATACTCAACCGCCCCTGTGGCCTAATGGATAAGGCATCGGTCTCCTAAACCGGGGATTGTGGGTTCGAGTCCCACCAGGGGTACACTTTATTTTTTTTTTTCAATTGATACAATCATTTTCATACAAAAAAATTGAATTTTGAGAGCTTCGATTGGTACGATAACGCAGATTTGAACACTGTAAGTGTGTTCGTTTATTTGAGAGGAGAAATTTGTAATTGCACAGCCTATCTCTTTTTTTTCTCCCAGAAATGTAAAACGTCTATACGTTCGCAATATTGAAAAATGGAAATACGTCTACGAGATACCAATATAATATAAAAATATTTTTGCTATGATTGCTAGGAATTTTCGTTTTTAATTTGAATAATGTATTGAAGTTACATACTTACCATTATATTGCCTTATTGATAAAATTATGGAGTCGAATACATAATTGAATTTTTTTATGGAAAGCTGATAAGATAACCATTATGTAGAATTAATTATATTATTGGACATTGTAAATAAGATTGTACCACATTGTGAACGCAAATTTTGACTCGATCAAAATTTAAATACTTTGCAATTAGGTAATATTCGTTTAAAAATTAACCATATCATAGTAACACACTAAGAACGTTAATTTTGAATAATATTAACAAAAGTTATTAATTAATAAATTTTTCGATAATTGTTGGACAAATAATTTTTAAAAAATTTATATTCTGATTTTTTATGAATGTTTTCATTTATTATCATCTTACTTTTTAATTTTAAACAATTCAAATAAAAAATTGGTAAAAATTCGTTGTCAAAGTGATCGATTATGTTTCTATAAAAATGTTTCGTGTTACAAAAGAATATTGCATAAGAAATTTCGGGATCATTGAACGAACAGTTTGATAAAAACATGCTGTAAAAAATTATGGAACCAGAAATCTTGAAAAAAAAAAGGAAATCTTATTTAAAAAATATTATGTCTACGATAAGTCAATAATTACAGTAGACAAGAGTTTAAAAAAAGTTGGTTTGATAATTCGATTGCAACAAATTTATTTCATTGTTTTTGCCATAACTATTTAAAATAAAAAAAAAATTTTAAATAGAAAAAATTATTCTCTCACTATTCACTGAGAATTTGACATTCTTTCAAAATTCTTTCAACAACAAAATATCGATAATACTTACGTGATCGGTAAAAGGTGTAAGCGTTGTGAAAATCATAACACGAATATTATATTTGTAGTGTTTACTTCATTATTACGTCCAATAATGAACGTTTCTTGTACACTTTGATTCATCGATTATAGAAAAAAAAAAGCTTCACAAAGTGCAGCTATACACGGTAACGTATCACTTATCTTACACGATACTATTTAACAATGATCGAGTCAAAAAGCCATCTGCAATTCGTGCGATAACAAGGATTGGTAAAATATACCATATAGCGATGTACACAATAAATCTAATAATCTCCAGCATATAACGTATAATCTGTATATAAATAATAAATATAGATGTCAGCGAAATCGTTTGGGAAAAGGGGTTGAGGATCTAGGTATGCGAACAGACATGATACAGATAAGGAAGAGATAGAGAGAACGAGATAGTTGCGATGAGCACGCAAGTGTTTAGATCTAGGCAACGTTTAAACGTTGCCAACGATGGTTATTTTTTTTTTAGTTTTCAAACTTTTTTTTTTCAACTCTAAAATCGTAGTTACAAGGATAATCGACATATAACAGTTGTCGAAAACATAACTAACGATGCTCATCATAATTAATAATGTTATATGCAATAATAATATACAGGAGAAGGTCGTTGATTTGTTTCGTGTTAATTTGGCATAGAGCAGTCTAGGCGAGCGGCGGCGGCGGCAGCGGCGGCGGTGGTATGCTAGTAGAGCCCCTTTAATGGCGTCAGTGAAGATGATCGACCCACGAGGTGTCCAACGACTCGATCAGGGTTCGAACAAAAGCCATTTCCTTTCTGGCGTTCTCCAATATTACTCGAGGATCTTGCGATGTACATCGCAATATATTCGGTGCCATTACCATCGCCAAATTGTTTGCGTCCATTTTGGTACGCGCTACGACCTCAGGCCGCGCAAAGATCTGCCGAAAGTGTAAAGATAGTCAATAAAAATAATTTAATATATACCATGTTTTCTCGATTTTCCGTGTATCTTATTTGGGTGAATTTTAATCAATTGTTTCTACTGGGCTAATAATCTCTATAAATGTCATTTGTCTTTCTATAAATTTTTATATAAATATAATAAATAGAGAAACTTTTATTAGTCCAATTATGAAAATATAAAATTTAATATCCCGCTTGCTTTTTAAATTAAATATGTGACTTTGTCTGTCAAATGAATAACTCTTTTTAGATTTGCACAGATCTATTTTATAATTGGATCAATTTTATTATCGCTTGAAAGTATCGTTTGCATTTTTCATGATTTTTTAGTCCTTTTGTTTTTTACAATATGCTGCATCTTTTCCAATTTAACGTATCTCGAAAACTATAAGTCAAGAAAGAAATATAATTACACAAATGTTCAAATACTTGTAGTCGATTATTTACCGCTTATTTGTCCAAAAAAATTGTAATTACTTTTTCAATTTAAGAAAAAAAGATATATTCAGATATATATTACATTATAGATAACGCTAGTGAATGGATATGGTTTTTTTTTGTATAATGAGAGGGAAATTATGTACCTGAAGGAATCGTATAAGATGGCACAAAACTCGACGATTGAGATCGGCAAGTCGTTCGACGATAGCCGCAACGCCGCTTGCTGAAGCGTCGCCATCGTCATGTCGCATCGACACACACTCTGTGTAAAACGAGTCCGGTATGAGAGGCTCATAGAGCTCTCGTACCCAAAGTTTCAAAAGAGATGCTGGAGCATGAGCATCCTGGGATGCAGCTAAATTGCCGCCATCCTCAAACCTATCGAGGCACGACTTGAGAGCGCTGACTTCATCAGCATCCGCTGATACTCGGAAGATTCCCTCGGTTAATGTTCCACCTCGCGCCAAAACCTGACGCGCAAGTGTCGTTTGTACCCAAGGCAATTCTCGATCGGGGAAACGATCGCGCTGCAGTGCCATTACTTCGGAAAGAGTCGCGCCGAACATCGACGCACGGAATATCTGAATCTGTGAGAAAAAAAGTTATCATTAAATTTGTTTATTTGAAAATCTTTGTGAAAAAAATAAGAATTTACATTCAGTGTAAATCGCATTGAAATTGCAGGCAAAAGTTTCAGTTAATTAGAACTTGAGATGTTCGCAACAAGAAAAAAATCATATTGAAGATTGATTTTAAAAAATCATTTAATAAATTTAAAGAAAATAAACTTTTCTAATTACCTATAATTTAACTATAATTTTTTTATATTTGTAAAATTTAATTTTTTTAGGATTTCGAATGCTATTTACATGAAATTGTTCACTCAATGGTCCTGAAATTTTTCATGTACAATATCTAACTTTCATATGAAAACATATCCACAATTCCCTCGTTTCGAATCATATGTCAGAATCATTTATAAAATATTTAAAAAAAAAGAGAATACAGTTTTTTCCATTTTTGTTTAAACTAATTCATTAACCACTTTTTGGAATCACTATTATTATTCCTCATATTATTCAACATCAATTTTAAACAATAATAATTATGTCTACAATAAAGTTAATATTTTTGTTTTTCTCTCGTCGTAAAATTCTAATATTCGAATTAAACATCTTTATTGGGAGCGTATAAATTCATCATTGTGGCTTAAAAAACGAATTTAAAAAGCGGAGAACCGAATAACTCAAAGATCCACGTAATGAGAAAGCAAACAAATAAGAATAACGAGATATTCGTAAAATGTGCGGAAAAATTGAACGAAAACTATAATTTTCGGTGTACATACCCTCGCCTGGTCTATGTCCTCCGCGGTGGCTTTTCTCGGTTGGCGTTTCCCGTGAGCGCCGATTCTTTGAAGCCGTTTGCAAGCGACAGTCGCATAATGACTGACTTGGACGTGAATCGGCCACTTGGCAACTTCAGGAAACTGGAAGTTCGGATCTCTGTGTCTGTTCATATAGCCTTCGAGATAAGGTTCGAAGGTCGCGCTGGGCGGTACGAACGCCAAAGAAACGGCCATCAATTCCCAGCCTCTTCGTAGGCTTTCCTTTCGCGGATTTTCCGTCGTTTGCCGACAAATTTGTACATACAGTTCGTCGCGTAGCGGCGGTTTAGAAAACGCGGTGTTAACGATATCAGTCGCAACACCATCCAACGTCATACCCACATTAGCTTTTCGATCTCCCATATACACTTGTACCAATCGAAAAAGATTGCACGCCTCCCTTTTCAGCAGTTTCTCACCGTCGACAACAACGAGCATCGGTTGTGGAATCGGATCCTTCGACCAACTCAATATATCACGTACGCTAAACTTTTTTCTAAACAACAATCTCAAGCCTTTCGGTCTACCGCAATTCAAGTTGAGATTATCTTGTGCGTACTTTTCGATATCGCCGCCCCCGCTGCCGGCATCGTTAACGTCGATGCCTTTTCCCATGACTAGACTGGTAAATGCACTGGAGGGAGGCAAAGAAATTGGTCGGGGGCTGGTAAAACTGCTCTCCCCGCGAATTTCTGCTCCGTGAGAGGCGATCGCGCTCGCACTTGCTGTGGAACTCGTCGTTGCTGTCGCGGGCGCAGAACCCGCGGACAATGTCGTCGATACTGTCGTCGTTGAGACTGACGATGACGTTGAAAGGAGATTAGATTGTGCAGACGATAGCGACGGGATGCACGTCGTTGTCTGAGGTCTCGTGAGAGTTTCTGCTGTATTGTAGTAAGTAGCCAGGCCCGCTGTATCGTAGTTTCCGAGATCTGCAACGAATTTCGTTAGTTTCACTTCCGATTTTTTAAATTTTATGAGAAGAAAAATATGTTAAGGATATTCTGGAGACAAATAGAATGGAATATTTTATCTCTCTATGGGTATTATAAAAATATCTCTTCGCATCAGGAATATCGAAGGCTTAAAATCAAAAGGGCCTAATTCTACCGCACCGAGTGCGGACTTTTTCAAATCCCATAAAGGCCTCCAAGCCCAAAGTTTTCCAAGTCCATCATGGGCTCCGTAAGCTTGAATTTTTCTAAATCCATCATGGTCTCCCTAAGCCTGAATTTTTTTAAATTCCATATGGGCTCCCTAAACCTGAATTTTTCTAAATTCATCATGGACTCAAAAGTGTATATAAACATTATGGCTTTCTAAAAAATGTATAAAATAAAACAGATGTTCTCAAAAAGTGTACCTAAGAAAATTTCTCTCATTTTCAATAGTCAGTAGATGAAGTTTACCTATTACTCTTCTTTTACTTTTATTAATAATTAACGGCCTAGTATTTCATTTAGCTACACTTTCTCAGAGAAGATATTCATAAAAAATCGAGAGAAACTGCCAACGATAATGGTCTATAGTGATTTTCTATCTAATTTCTACTTAATCATAGTATAAAATTAACAGAACGGATGAGAGATTTTCAAGAAGCTCGTGGCTAGTTTAAAAAAATGTTTGACTGTTTAGTTTCCGAATTTGCTTGAATTTGTCAAACAAAAGACGGATATTGAGCGTTTATCTCTTCCTAGTTTAGCCGTCTTGTCTCTCGCACTTGAATCTTTGGAAGAAACATCTCTAGAAAACAGTTAATTCATGATGAGAAAATTAAAAAAAAAATGAACATTAATAACCTGCATAATGATCTTCTAGGTATTCTTGACTCGAAGAATCACCCTGATTGCTCGCCGCCTCGTCGTCAGCAAACTGATCGTCTGAATCGTCATCGGCTCGGCCAGTAGTACCGCCTCCGGTGCGAGAACCAATTCTTCCACCATCGGCGCGTCCTCCAACGCCGCTGTCATTCCCATCGCCACCTCTGCCACTCTCTTCGTCCAACGAATCGTCACCCTCTTCCCCACCAAAGAGAGGATCGCCGAATTTGTAACACCCTGATAATTTACAATATTTTACTATAATTACTTCGAATAACAGCGGGACAAGTGAAATTTTCGGGTGTCTGATGAACTATCCAACATATCGTTGCACATTGCGGTAACAATACGAAAAAAAATATTTATTTTCTTCTCAAATTGTAGGAGAAATAGTTTGGTCTTGATGATAATTTTCTTGAAATAATAAGCAAAAGATGAACCCTTGACGTGCTAATTAATGATGATGCATTTACTACATTGAAAAAAACTGGTATTTTCCAAAAAAAATGTGAAAAATTATACAGACAGTTAAAGTCCATTAGGAATGTATCTCTCATTTCAATTTTGTGGAAGATTAATCACATTTACGCTTAACAAGTAAAAATAAAATTTTTCCATAAGTGTCACTATTTTGATTAAGAAAAGTATTCAATGTTTGAGAAAAGTTCTTTTTTGGTTAAATTAGTTTTGTTAATTTTTTGTAAATTGTTACCCCAATGGCCATTTTAGGATTAAATCGTGCTAGTTAATGGTGATGCATTTCCTGCATTGAAAAAAACTGATATTTTCCAAAAAATTTTGAAAAATTAGATAGACAGTTAAAGTCTATTAGGAATGTATCTCTCATTTAAATTTTGTGGAAGATTAATCACATTTACGCGTAACAATTAAAAATGAAATTTTTCCATAAGTGTCACTATTTTGATTAATAAAAGTAATCAATGTTTGAGAAAAGATATTTTTTTGTTAAATTGCTTTTGTTAATTTTTAGTAAATTGTTACCCCAATGGTCATTTTAGGATTAAATCGTTTTTACGCACCAGAAAGTTTAGCTTGTTGGAGAATGTAATGCTGCAAGGGCAGCAGATGATCAGCATCGACTAGTAAATTTCCGTAATAAGGTGACGGAGGCGGACTAGGATTTCCGTTACTTCGCTTCTTCCTTCCGTCGTCCTCAGTTTCCGTGTGTCCTTTAATCTCATCTCCTATGGCACTGTTACAACTACTGTTATTGCTATCGCTGCTACTTCCGGTGCTACTGCTGCTACTGCTGCTGTTGTTACTTCCGGCAAGCCTATGAAGCTTTGTTGGGTCGTGAGTCTGACCGATGAGGTAACGCTCGTGCATCGAGTCGTCATCTCTGTTGCGTCTTTTAGACTGTTGATGATGATGGTGGTGATGATGGTGATGATGATGATGCTGCTGCTGTTGTTGCTGTTGAACGAAACTATAACTTCGAGCCAACGGTTGCGAAGTTGCTGTAAAAACGACATTATAGAATTATAATAACGAAAGATGCCAAAGTCAAAATATGAGAAGTAGTGTTAAAAAAATATCACGCATTGTTTCGCTCACAACCCATTTTTTCCGAATTAATTATATCTATTCAAATTCCGTAAATTATTATACGAAATGGGTTTTAAAAAAATCGTATGTGTAAATCAGATAATTTCATATAAAATATGAATTACGTTTATTACTTATCATTCAAGGAATATCATTAATGATAATTGGTGCGGAACAATAAAAGTCAAACTATTTAAACCTTTTGTATGCCACTTTAAATTCACAAATCATAAAATATTGAATTTCGCAAACGAATAAAACCACATAGATTCTATTTTAATTCTAAAAACTTGTATTTTTTCACACTCAATTCCAAACTACTTTGGATGTAATGAGTTACTTCTCGTATGAAGTGTTAACTACGCGGATCGATATTCGTACATTTTTCTGATATATTTGTGGATACAAATTCCATTTTCATAGGGATTAAAATGCAATTTTGGATTTTACCGTCAATTGAGTTGTTAGAAGTGCCTGTAGTTCTGGAAGCGTCGACTTGTCTGTCGAGGACGGTGGTACCACCGGGACGTTCTCTGTCGGTGCCCCGAGTGCGATCAGACACCTCAAGACTCTTTTGCCTGCTGACGTTGCCAATTAAAGCGTTAGTTTTGTTCCTAACGAGGCTACTCTTGTTTGTATCATTTCTGTCAGACAAAATGACACCGTACATTTCGCGGACATTGGCTTCGGAAAGCGAAGCAGAACAGGCGTGATGTCTTCTGCCAATGCTGCCAATTCCGCTGTAAGCAGCTGCAGGAGCGCCGACAGTATTGGCTGCAGCAGCAACGTTACTCGGAGCTTCACTTTTGTTCAAATTTCGTCCGTGAATGGAATTAGAATAGAAGCCCAACTGTGAATTGCCACTTTTGTCCAAACTGTTGACCCTGTCGCGATGATGCAAGAGCTCGCGATCGCGTTCACGCTCCCGATGATAACGATTGCCAGTTTCTACGAGAGATCCATATTTCTCGGTGCCTTGACCCTGCGACTTGTAACTGTGCGAGGATTGGTGTTGCTGCGGAATCTCCGTTGGACGATATGGTGGCATTTCTTGCCTAAAAGCTCTAGGCTCCATTGCCGATTCGCGATAAGGCGATGTACTTGGCTCAGGGCCGTACGAACCTCGGCTACTGGCATCTCGACCTGTACAAGACACAAGCGAACAAACGAGCCAATCATGGCGATCATAAATCCAATATTGTAAATCCTTTGCATTTGCATTTTCAATATAATTCCACTAATTCTACGATCAGTCTTTTTGTCTTTTTTATTTTTATATATTATTTGACAAACTTGTTTTTAAATTCTCGCAGCTTTACATCTTTGTAAAATCATAAAAACAAAAATGTTCGCGTTATAATTAATTTTTCGAGGCAATGACAGAAAAAAAATCCATTTTTAATCAATTTCGCTAATTTTTTTTTTTTTTTTGTTAAATAAAAGTTTTAGATATCTGATTGTCAATAGTCTAGGGAATTTTTAAACAAATGAATCTTTTTAAAAAAAGAATTGAGTGGATTTAAAAGTAATGGAAAAGTGGCAACTGCAGCGATAATAGAATTAAGTCAATAAAAAAAAATCAACAGCATTTAAAAGTTCTTTAAAAAATCACACGTACACAGAAAAATATCACCCAATTAATTGCGTCTGACGAAGCAAGATGTCGGAAAAATGATTCAAGAATTTAAAAAATTAACTAATTCATCTGTCATTTTTTTGCACTATTATTATTAATAAAAATCAATGTCTCAAGAACTTCAATAAGATTGACTTTGTTTCAAATTGACTACAAAGATATTTGTTCAATATTTCACCTATTATCGTTACCAATGCTACTAAAAATTCACCATCGCTCAAAATGACCGATAAAAAACTATCTAAAAAAGATATAAGATTTTAACAAACCATTTTTCGCTCTATCATGATGATGATGATGTTGCTGTTGTTGAATGAGATGATCCAAATTCGCCGGTCCCCGATTCTCTCGATGTCCAATTGCCGGACCAGCTTGTTGGTCAACAAAAGACTTTTTCTTGAACAGCGGAGTACTCGTCGAGAGCGATAGTCCCAAAGGCGGCGCTGTTTCACCCAATGATCCTGCTATTTTATGGTTTTTCGTGTTTTCGAGAGTACCGCTCTTGTTGTGACATCTCGAGTCCGCGATGAGACTCGTGCCTCTGTTAGAGGCTGTCAATGGCGGCGCCGAAGGTGGAGGAGGTAAACCTCCTGATGTTGGTAATGAACCTTGTTGCTGACCGACACTCGAACGATGCTGATGACGATGAGGCGAATCCAACAGCCTATAGGACGTTCCTGACTCTAATGATGTTCGACTGTGCGAAACGGAACTGTCACTCGAACGTCCGGAATCTTGAG
This sequence comes from Ephialtes manifestator, assembly GCA_963970395.1. Taxonomy (NCBI): domain Eukaryota; kingdom Metazoa; phylum Arthropoda; class Insecta; order Hymenoptera; family Ichneumonidae; genus Ephialtes; species Ephialtes manifestator. The sequence goes on along the minus strand of OZ019975.1, from coordinate 28,769,812 downwards.
AATTGTTATGGTGTCTCCGTGTCATTGGCTCGTCCTGATGTCTATGGTGTCTGCTGTTGTGTTGCTGCTGCTGCTGCTGGTGCTGCTGTTGTTGCTGATGATTGTGGTGATGATGGTGATGATGATGATGATGTGGCTGCCCGCGACGACTCGAGGGCGATGGAGAAGGAGAGGGCGGCGACGTTTGACTGTCCTCCGGCCCGATTCTTGAAGTACCACGGGTTTTGCATATTCTACCGCCCGCGGCAGCGCCAACTTGCTAAACAAACGATAAATATTCCGTCTCAGTTGGTTTAATGAATCTATAGAGTACACAAAGGTAAGGGCTTTGGAATACTTGAGAATAAACGATTGTCGTTCATTTATTCTCTATTCAGTGATGAGAGCAACACTCGAATGAAAAATGAAATGAAAAAGTATGTGAAATATTTTTTTAAAATAATTAAGACCAATTATTATTTATTTATTATATTATTATATTATTATTTATTATATTTTGAGAGTTTTGCGGTAATTATTGGTAATTCAGAATTAATTCTTGTTTTGCATTAAATTGTAGATGTGGAAGGCCGTAAAGCACGGTTTTGTGATCGTACCTTTATTCAGGATTTCCAGCCGACGGACAAAATTGAAGAATTTCGACTTGATATTCTTTTAATTTTTTATGAAGGATAATTTTTTAACTGCGTCTGTGATAAAAATGGTTTGACTATTCCTGACTTCATTTTTTTCTTTTGCCGTAATTACTGAAAAGCCGCACGTATGCAGCAGGTAATTTTTCCACAGAAATCTACTTGAATTTTAAACAAGTTAAAGTTATTTATTTAACGTTACCGGCAGAACTTACGATTTTATTTTATTTTACTTTTTCCTAAGTTCCCTGGCCATTTTCTAAATCCCCAAAATTTCTCGTATTCTCAGAAACTGTGACTTTTTCTTACGAAAGTCTGATATTTTAAAAGAGAACAGTTCATAGCTTAGTAGTAAAAAAAAGTGAAGAAAAGTTTTTGAATTTCTTTTCCTTTCGAATTGTGCTGAACGATTTCCGTTTCAATCTACCTACCAGAGTGGCTGCCAAGCTTGGATCTTGATGATTAAAGCGCCCATCTGGACCACTGCCGTCATCGCCACTACCGCGTACCAACGAGGAAGTCTGTGTTTGCGTTGATACCGATTCCTTTTTTCTATATTCACCGAATCTTTGACCGTCCCCTCCACTTCCGCCGCCGGCAGGTTCGGTGTTCTGCTTCAGCGTCTGTGCAGAATAACGAGTAGTGAAAGGTTCATTGTAACCGAAGAATGGATCGTAATAGCCGTTCCATCGCAATAATTCATAATCTCACGTTTTCGGCTTATCGGGGCTCGCCTGATTTGTAAACAATTACATTTGTGTTTAGAAGGGATTGTTGGTCTGCTTACCTGTAGCTTTGCAAGTGGTATAATGTCGCAATCGGTTGGCCGGTGCCAGACCGTCTTTTGCGACGTCGCATTGTAATAGTAGAAGCGAGAAGTGTTGTGATCAAACAGTTCCCACCACTGATTGTTGTCGGTTTTCTTACTGAAATATAATGGGGCACAAATATGAGATATTGCTGCAGTAGCAACTTTAATGCTTGCGACACTTTTCTAAGAACCTGATATGCATCATATTTTACAACAACAACAATTAACTTAAACAACAATCATTTTGAATAAAAAGAAAACAATTTATCTTGTAATTATCAAATAAAAAGTGACAATCAACATTTAGATTGAATACAAAACTTGTTTGACAAATAAATAAAAGGGTGATTATATTTACTTCAGTTTCCATATGAGGATTCATTCAAAAAAATGAATTATTTTTACACAATGTATTCGTATATTTAATAGACTTAATAATCCTTAATCATTCAGTCATGAAAGCATTTTTAAATATATTTTTATTAAATGAATGCTCATCCCTGCTTCTTATTTTTCTTCAATCAGATGCAATTATGATCATGAAATATGATGAACATTAGATTTCTGAGTTATAGATATTTTTGGAAATTCAATGTGTGGAATTTAAGAAGATTTTTTATTTTATGAGGCACATACACAGGTACTCCAGGTGGTGGATCCCAAACACACTCTCCAGTAGTCAGGTTTGCATACATATGCTCCTTTGTTCTCGGTTCGATTATCTCCACCCATTCCATTTTGCTGCAATTGAAAAGTACAATTAGTATAACGATTTTACAAATCTTGACGGTGTCTTTACATAAACCTTTTCTACTTAACATTATTAAAGATTTTTTACAACCAATGTTGTGTCTCATTGTATGTTCATAAATGTACGCTTGCTTTTACTTTCACTTTTTTTTTTCTCAGTGGTGGAAAGTATAGACATATCTGGAACTGTCAAACACAGCCAGAAAGGAAATAAAACAAGAGTGGATAAGTGGTTTTGATACTTGGGAGGGGAATGGGCAGGAAAGAGATGTAACTAAACTTTTTCTAACAAACTTCAGGGGGGAAATTGGTAATTAAACTGTATAAATACATAAAAGGTTTTGAGAGAATTTCCAGATTGAGAATGTGTTCGGGAAAGTAAATAGAACTTGTGAAATGAGTTTATAAGTATATTAGGTGAAATATATTCCTTAAAAATGTACCATGTAATAAATGTAAAAAATATAACATGTTAAGCTGTTGTTGAGATAATTAAGATGAGAAATGTAAAATGCAGTATATGTTACAAAGTGGAAATTAACAGTAACTACTACTACTGTTATCTATCTTAAGAGACCAGAGAAAACTGATAACAATGATCAGTTCGTAGCTAGAGGAAATTGGAAATAAGAGGAAAATAGATAGGGAAATCCTTCAACTCATATTTCAATATATTTTCCTCCAATTACCAATTCCCTTTAGTCCTGAACTTTGCCAGTGTTATCAGTATTCTCTGATGACTCATTGACAATCGAGGCTATGGAAAGTATAGATTACACATAGACTTATTGAGGGTAAAACCATCACTGAATAAACACTAATATATATTTTTTAAATAGGAATGTTCACATTCTAATATTTTTTTTTCAAAGTTGCCTAAAGTCTAATGAACTAGTAATCATTCCTTTTGCATTGTTACAAATATTCAAGTGACCCTTGAAGACTTCCCTTCTTATAAAATATATATCAGATCAATATAATACAATTTGAAGCCTACAAAAACATAATATAAACCTGAATAAATAATAATAATAAGAAAATATAATATCGATATAAGTATAAAATATTCTTCCAAAATCAATGAGAGTCAAGTGAAGTGAATCTATACTTTATACTCAGTGATCAGAAAAGAGTACATGGGATATACTATTGAAATGCATATCTTTATCCGTGATTCTATTAAATTTAGCATCTGAGATATAAAATTCAATCTTCATTCTCCAGAACTGCAAACATCTATACACTGTAGCAATATCATCACTGTATACATATAACAACCATATACATATAGAGAATCTGATCAAAATAAGTGGAAGGGATGTAGAATATCTATACCTATTAGTCAGTGATAAGAAAAGAGCACATGGCACATCCCATTGAAGCATATATTCGTATACATGAATCTAGAAATTGAAGCATCTGAGAAATAAAATTTAATCTCTATTCTCCAGAAAAATAAGTGGAAGGAAAATAATATCTGTACCTATTACTATGAAAATATAAATCTATATTGGTAATTTGATTATTGATGACTCAATGTTCCAAACTCAAAAGTGTTTACATAGCCACGAATACCATTGCTATATACGTATAACAACCATATAGGTATAGAGTTCCATCAAAATAAGTAGAAGAGTCCTGCTATATCTATACCTAGTAGTCAGCGTTAAAAATAAAGTCCATAAGATAAACTACTGAAATTTATCTCCATTCATAAAACCACGAAATTTAGAATCTAAGGAAAGAAAATTTGTTCTAAAATATTAATCAAAATAAGTGTTAAAAAAGTGATATCTATGCCTATTTGTCAGTAATAAAAATCAGCACATAGGATATACTATTGAAATTTAAATTGCTATTGATAATTTGATTATAGATGACTCGGATTCTCCAAAATCAGAAATTTTTGCACAGTCCATGAATATTATCACTATGTACGTATAACAATCATATAGGTATATAGATTTCCATCAAAATAAGTAGAAGGGTGCAGCTATATCTATGCCTATTAGTCAGTGATAAAAATTGAGAACATAAGACATACTACTGAAATATATATATATATATCTATATCCAATAAATCTATGAAATTCAGCATCTAAAAAACTTAACTTAGTTAAAAAAAATTAATGAAAATACGTGAAAGAAAAGTGATCTATGCCTATTTGTCAGTTATCTAAAAACAGCACATAGGATATACTATTCAAATTTAAATTGCTATTGATAATTTGATTATAAATGACTCGGCTTCTCCAAAATCAGAAATTTTTGCACAGTCCATGAATATTATCACTATGTACATATAACAATCATATAGGTATATAGATTTCCATCAAAATAAGTACAAGGGTGCAGCTATATCTATGCCTATTAGTCAGTGATAAAAATTGAGTACATAAGACATACTACTGAAATATATACATATATCTGTATCCAATAAATCTATGAAATTCAGCATCTAAAAAACTAAACTTAGTTAAAAAAAATTATTCAAAATAAGTGAAACAAAAGTGATATCTATGCCTATTTGTCAGTTATCTAAAAACAGTGCATAGGATATACTATTCAAATTTAAATTGCTATTGATAATTTGATTATAAATGACTCGGCTTCTCCAAAATCAGAAATTTTTGCACAGTCCACGAATATCATCACTATGTACATATAACAATCATATAGGTACATAGATTTCCCTCAAAATAAGTACAAGGGTGCAGCTATATCTGTACCTATTAGTCAGTGATAAAAATTGAGTACATAAGACATACTACTGAAATATATATATATATATATATCTATATCCAATAAATCTATGAAATTCAGCATCTAAAAAACTAAACTTAGTTAAAAAAAATTAATGAAAATACGTGAAAGAAAAGTGATATCTATGCCTATTTGTCAGTTATCTAAAAACAGCACATAGGATATACTATTTAAATTTAAATTGCTATTGATAATTTGATTATAAATGACTCGGATTCTCCAAAATCAGAAATTTTTGCACAGTCCATGAATTTCATCACTATGTACATATAACAATCATATAGGTATATAGATTTCCATCAAAATAAGTACAAGGGTGCAGTTATATCTGTACCTATTAGTCAGTGATAAAAATTGAGTACATAAGATATACTACTGAAATATATATATATATCTATATCCAATAAATCTATAAAATTCAGCATCTAAAAAACTAAACTTAGTTAAAAAAAATTAATGAACGAAAAATTAGTGAAAGAAAAGTGATATCTATGCCTATTTGTCAGTTATCTAAAAACAGTGCATAAGATATACTATTCAAATTTAAATTGCTATTGATAATTTGATTATAAATGACTCGGCTTCTCCAAAATCAGAAATTTTTGCACAGTCCATGAATATTATCACTATGTACATATAACAATCATTTAGGTATATAGATTTCCATCAGAATAAGTACAAGGGTGCAGTTATATCTGTACCTATTAGTCAGTGATAAAAATTGAGTACATAAGATATACTACTGAAATATATATATATATATATATATATCTATATCCAATAAATCTATAAAATTCAGCATCTAAAAAACTAAACTTAGTTAAAAAAAATTAATGAAAATACGTGAAAGAAAAGTGATATCTATGCCTATTTGTCAGTTATCTAAAAACAGCACATAGGATATACTATTCAAATTTAAATTGCTGTTGATAATTTGATTATGAATGACTCGGCTTCTGCAAAATCAGAAATTTTTGCACAGTCCACGAATATCATCACTATGTACATATAACAATCATATAGGTACATAGATTTCAATCAGAATAAATAGAAGGATGCAGCTATATCTATACCTATTAGTCAGTGATAAAAATTGAGTACATAAGATATACTACTGAAATATATATATATATATATATACATCCAGTAAATCTATGAAATTCAGCACCTAAAAAACTAAACTTAGTTTAAAAACATTGATCAAAATAAGTGAAAGAAAAATGATATCTATGCCTATTTGTCAGTTATCTAAAAACAGCACATAGGATATACTATTCAAATTTAAATTGCTATTGATAATTTGATTATAAATGACTCGGCTTCTCCAAAATCAGAAATTTTTGCACAGTCCATGAATATTATCACTATGTACATATAACAATCATATAGGTATATAGATTTCCACCAAAATAAGTAGAAGGGTGCAGCTATATCTATGCCTATTAGTCAGTGATAAAAATCAAGTACATAAGATATACTACTGAAATATAAATATATATATGTATCCAGTAAATCTATGAAATTCAGCATCTAAAAAACTAAACTTAGTTAAAAAAAATTAATGAAAATACATGAAAGAAAAGTGATATCTATGCCTATTTGTCAGTTATCTAAAAACAGCACATAGGATATACTATTCAAATTTAAATTGGTATTGATAATTTGATTATAAATGACTCGGCTTCTCCAAAATCAGAAATTTTTGCACAGTCCATGAATTTCATCACTATGTACATATAACAATCATATAGGTATATAGATTTCCATCAAAATAAGTACAAGGGTGCAGCTATATCTATACCTATTAGTCAGTGATAAAAATTGAGTACATAAGACATACTACTGAAATATATATATATATATCTGTATCCAATAAATCTATGAAATTCAGCATCTAAAAAACTAAACTTAGTTAAAAAAAATTAATGAAAATACGTGAAAGAAAAATGATATCTATGCCTATTTGTCAGTTATCTAAAAACAGCACATAGGATATACTATTCAAATTTAAATTGCTATTGATAATTTGATTATAAATGACTCGGCTTCTCCAAAATCAGAAATTTTTGCACAGTCCATGAATATTATCACTATGTACATATAACAATCATATAGGTATATAGATTTCCACCAAAATAAGTAGAAGGGTGCAGCTATATCTATACCTATTAGTCAGTGATAAAAAAAAAGTACATAAGATAAACTACTGAAATATATCGCCATTCATAAATCCACGAAATTTAGAATCCAAGAAACCAAATTTTGTTCCACAAAATTAATCAAAATAAGTGAAAAAAGTCATATCTATGCATATTTGTCAGTAATAGAAATCAGCACATAGGATATATATTATACATATTCATAAATATGAATATACTATTCAAATTTAAATTGGTATTGATAATTTGATTATAAATGACTCGGCTTCTCCAAAATCAGAAATTTTTGCACAGTCCATGAATATTATCACTATGTACATATAACAATCATTTAGGTATATAGATTTCCATCAGAATAAGTACAAGGGTGCAGCTATATCTATACCTATTAGTCAGTGATAAAAATTGAGTACATAAGATATATTACTAAAATATACATATAATATAGGCATCCAGTAAATCTATGAAATTCAGCATCTAAAAAACTAAACTTAGTTTAAAAAAATTGATCAAAATAAGTGAAAGAAAAGTGATATATCTATGCCTATTTGTCAATTATCTAAAAACAGCACATATTATTGCTGATCCTATTAAGACATAAATTGATATTGATTATTTGATTATAAATGACACGATTCTCCAAAACCAGAAATTTTGACACAGTCCACAATTATCATCACTATATACATGTAACAATCGCATATAGGTATAAAGAGTTCCAGCAAAATTAGTGGAAGGGTATGGCTATATCTATACCTACTAGTCAGTGATAGGAAAAAAGCACATAGGATGTACATGACCATATATATATTTATATATATATGTATATACCATATAGGTACATACAAGAATGTGGTGTAGTAGATCACAGGCCTGACACAGTTCGCCAAGTACTTAATAGATAGAACCCCTTCCCTATTCATCCAAACCTACAGACATATATGTATTGAAAGTCCTGCTCTAAGCCTCCCAACCTTATGATCTCCATATAATCCGTCTAACATTCCATCGTATTTCCGGCAATTGGCGCTTGTTTTGTTAGCTTGTCATAATACACATAGCACACCAGTTGTTCCAACTACTTAGTTAGAGTAACTATAACATTCGCGCTAATTAATGGCATCAAAGGAGAAAGAGACAGAGAATGGAAAGCGCATTAAGGGTGTGTGCAAATAAAATAAGTGAAACAAAGCCAAAAAAACACGAGAATAAAAAAGAATAACGAAAGTAGGAAAAAATATCGAAACAACGATATCATGTGGATAGTGTCGAAATAGTTTTCATTGTTTTAAGACTTTGACGAATAAAAAAAATTTGAAAACGTCACTCACCGGCTTCGGGACGATGGCTTTCACGCGTTAATTGACACTCCAGTGACACAAATTGTTTAACAAACTGATATTGATATTGCGCGATTATCGAAGGAATCACAATGCATTTTTGCGTGCACGACGAACCTCGGCCCGTGGAATGGCAGCAGCAGCAGCAGCTCCGATGAGGAATCACCGGCGGCCATCTTTCTTCGAGCCGATCACTAACATCGAGCATCTAACACACTACTAGCCAATTCCCACTGTTCAGTGAGTGCGCCGCACTCACGAGCTCGACGATATGGCACTAGTTGTAGCGGTAACACAAATTTTTAAACACCCGTCAACATGGAACATGATTTTTTCCTCAATCGTCTTCAAACGTTCACTCAATTTTCTTCAAATAAAAATCACCACATGTTTCAATGATCTTTAGTCGTTTTATCATCGTTGATACTATCATTATCGTTGTTTGTCTTTATTAAAACATGTATTTTATGTACTTAATGCACGGATTAATTATTCTCAGCGAGAAAAGGACAGAAGTATGTTACTCGAATTTTTTCGATGCTGCGAGGAAGGATAAAGTATTTTCCAGAAATTCTTGCTTCTGATGAATTGACAATGTACTTATTTTATTATAATGAGCTGATTTTTTTCGTGTGACATTCTCTTATTCATTGCTACAGCCCTTTTGGCGTTATCGCGATATACTCGCAAGCTATATATGCACTGCACTGTGCAGTGTAGTAATAAAGAAGTGAGCACGCCGCACCCTACTATTTATTCGATTAGTATATTTCACCGAGAGTTTACAACGAGACGAAATAAAGAACTGAGGACACGTTTGCACTTGATTCTCCTCGCGAATTTGATGGTTTTTATGGGTTACGGGAGATATTTTCGGTGATTTATGATAGTGACAGTTGAGGTGACGAAGACTATGTACATTTTTGCAGTATATATACACCTATACACGAGTATCACTGCCGACGAGAAGCCAAGAAGTCTCTTTGGTGAACCGCGACGACGCACGATCTCTGTAGGTTACCCCACTCGTAGTACGATGTTTTAGGGATATTCTCTTGTCGAGTGTGCGATTGTGCTACTCGCGATTGCTCACGACCCCGTGGCTTTCTTTATGGTTCTACTTTACCAACGTGAGTCGTTTTCATCGTGTCGATATGGCACTAGTTGGTTATTTGGTATTTTTAAAAAATATAGACGAGGAGAATAGAATAGAATAGAATATTTATTTGTTGAGGTGTTTTGACACCTATTACAAATTGGATAACTCAGTTATCACGTACAACTTAAAATTAGCTTAGGTTTAACAGTTCTTGCATTTCTTACCTACTAAGTTATAAAAATATTTTCGAAGGCTTTTCTTAAACATATAGTTAACTTCTCTTAGTGATTAACACGAGATTAGTATCAGTAAACAATCTCTTATTGATATCTTAGTTCGAGAGGATAAATGCTTGCAATTTACAGCATGAAGAGATGTACATCGACAGATTTTTAGTTTGAGTATATGGCATATTATATAAGCCTAGACGAGGAGGTTAGACAATATTTAAAAAATAAAATTATTTAGCTCAATATTAGTAACAACAATTTTCCTGATGAGTGTGCGATTGTGCTACTCTCGAATTTTCTAACAACCTCGTGGCTTTCTTTATGGTTCTACTTTACCAACGTGAGTCGTTTTCATCGTGTCGATATGGCACTAGTTGGTTATTTGGTATTTTTAAAAAATATAGACGAGGAGAATAGAATAGAATAGAATATTTATTTGTTGAGGTGTTTTGACACCTATTACAAATTGGATAACTCAGTTATCACGTACAACTTAAAATTAGCTTAGGTTTAACAGTTCTTGCATTTCTTACCTACTAAGTTATAAAAATATTTTCGAAGGCTTTTCTTAAACATATAGTTAACTTCTCTTAGTAATTAACACGAGATTAGTATCAGTAAACAATCTCTTATTGATATCTTAGTTCGAGAGGATAAATGCTCGCAATTTACAGCATGAAGAGATGTACATCGACAGATTTTTAGTTTGAGTATATGGCATATTATATAAGCCTAGACGAGGAGGTTAGACAATATTTAAAAAATAAAATTATTTAGCTCAATATTAGTAACAACAATTTTTCTGATGAGTATGCGATTGTGCTACTCTCCAATTTTCTAACAACCTCGTGGCTTTCTTTATGGTTCTACTGTACCAACGTGAGTCGTTTTCATCGTGTCGATATGGCACTAGTTGGTTATTTGGTATTTTTAAAAAATATAGACGAGGAGAATAGAATAGAATAGAATATTTATTTGTTGAGGTGTTTTGACACCTACTACAAATTGGATAACTCAGTTATCACGTACAACTTAAAATTAGCTTAGGTTTAACAGTTCTTGCATTTCTTACCTACTAAGTTATAAAAATATTTTCGAAGGCTTTTCTTAAACATATAGTTAACTTCTCTTAGTAATTAACACGAGATTAGTATCAGTAAACAATCTCTTATTGATATCTTAGTTCGAGAGGATAAATGCTCGCAATTTACAGCATGAAGAGATGTACATCGACAGATTTTTAGTTTGAGTATATGGCATATTATATAAGCCTAGACGAGGAGGTTAGACAATATTTAAAAAATAAAATTATTTAGCTCAATATTAGTAACAACAATTTTTCTGATGAGTGTGCGATTGTGCTACTCTCGAATTTTCTAACAACCTCGTGGCTTTCTTTATGGTTCTACTGTACCAACGTGAGTCGTTTTCATCGTGTCGATATGGCACTAGTTGGTTATTTGGTATTTTTAAAAAATATAGACGAGGAGGTTAGACAATATTTAAAAAATAAAATTTAGCTCAATATTAGTAACAACAGTTTTGCTGATGAGTGTGCGATTGTGCTACTCTCGAATTTTCTAACAACCTCGTGGCTTTCTTTATGGTTCTACTGTACCAACGTGAGTCGTTTTCATCGTGTCGATATGGCACTAGTTGGTTATTTGGTATTTTTAAAAAATATAGACGAGGAGGTTAGACAATATTTTTAAAAAAATTATTTAGACCGATATTAGTGACAACAATTTTCCTGATGAGTATGCGATTGTCCTACTCTCCAATTTTCTAACAACTTTGTGGGTTTCTTTATGCTTCTACTTTAACGACGTGAGACACTTTCATCGTGTCCGAATTATAGACATTAGACAATATTTAAAAAAATGAATATCTTTTACTAATTATGGATTTAATAAGTACAAATTTATAACAAAATAAGGTGAAATAGAGGGAATTGTTATTAATTATAGATTTGATAAGTACAAATGTACAAAAAAACCAATGAAGTGTAATTGGTATTTGCCTCGCATACACGAAATAAAATCATATACAATATTTAAAAAAAAAAATTTTTATAATGCTACTCTAGAATTTATTTACGACCTCGTGACTTTCGTATGATTCTAGTTTATTAATTTGAGTCGCTTTCATCGGTTTAGGATATTGCAAACAGGGTTGGGCAAAATTCGAAATAAAAATTATTTAGGGCTTTATCCGGAACAAAAGTTTTCAAGGTTTTCACTTTTCCGTATTTTTAATCTATAACAAATACGTTTGGGTTGGAGTAAATGAGAATAACGCTTATGACTAGCGGTAATAATAATTTTTTAAGACGAAGATGATGTGCCACATGTTATCTAGGATGTCCATAATCGTATGGTCATGGCTATTATAGAGTAATGACCGCAGCTAACGGAAATCATGTTGTCTGTTACTCTCAAATTGTTATTAGTTCAATACGGGGACGGTGACGTGCAAAATTGTTAGCCAGATGGAATTCCTTATGAAATATTATCCGATAAATGAATCGTACTGGAGAAATCAGAATTAGAGATTTTGTTATCAACTGAGTTATATATATATAAAACCTCAAGGTTGTGACTCTTACTCAATCGGCAATAAAAACTATGAATATAATATCGTAGATAGTGTGCTTTATATTTCAGCAAAAGTAAATTTGGTTTCATTTGATTAATCTAATTTGTATTGAAAACAAATTCGCATTTGATCTAAATAAAAATAATCTCCAAATATCACTTTATTTTACGTTGTAAGTTAAGATAATGTGCTACTGCTCGGTCGGTAACAAAAACTGTAAAGCGTTGTTCTTAGTTACAATTGATATTTCAGGCAAAGTACGAGAAGTACTGACTGTATCTTGGCACTGTGCAGTCAGTACTTCTCGACTTTTATTCGAAAAATCAACCGTGGCGAAGAATAACACTTCGGGAAGATTCAGCTATCTCACTCGCACTTATGGCGATCTGAGAGAGACAGACGATATGTAACACATCACTTTAAGGCGAGGTGAAATATTCGTGAGTGCGAGAAGGACAGCGAATATCTTTCGGAACAAGAATTCTCAGAAACTGGACATTTTTTGGGAAAAATGACAGTTTTACATCATGCAGAATTAAGAGACCAACGATGTAAAACTTTTCTTTTATCACAAAACGTTCGGTGTCGTCTGAAAGATTGTTTACAGTTTTTGTTACCGACTGAGTAGGTTTCACCTCGCCTTAAAACGTTTAGTCTGAATTATCTACTGAGTAAAACGAAAGATTTTCGCTCTAAACCGCTATAACAATAATAACAATTATCTAGTGACTCCGTTGTTGATTGCTAAAGATTGTTGACGTTTCTCAATTACCCGATTTTATAAGCCTTTCTGCAACGGTAAAATGACAAGTGCAACCAGCTGATGGAATAACTGTTATCAGTCACGTGCGTAACACCTCAAAAAAACGTAATTTTGCGACAAAATTTGTCAAAATTTAGGCTAATTTTTCTGTTGCCGGAATCACGAGTTTCACGATGCCGGAAACCACGGTTAGTAAAAATAAAAGAAAAACTAATTTCCAATTTTCCAAAGAACTTCATAATTATTTGACATTTACAATTTTCAATTTTAGGAACTTCCCGAATTACAAGTATTTAAATCTGTGCTGTACCATTGCATTGTTATTATTGCTCTACCAATATTATCGTTTTTTACGAGCAAGGCTTTCATCTTTGATGGTAAAGTATTAAATAATTAATTGTTAAATCTCTTTATTGTTGTAATAATTGTTTTATTATTGTAATCACTATTTTACTTTTTATCAAATAATTCTAGGCTTGTTGGGCTTCAACACAGTACCGAGCAATGTTTATTCAGCAATTGTAGCGATACTGGTACTTCATGGAGCTCTTGGAGCTTTTATCTACAGAGCTTACTTCGATCCTCGCAGCAAACCAGCTTCGAAAAGTGATTGATACCCTTGGGAGGTTTTCGTTCCATGGGAATTTGGTCAACGAGCCTTTCACAATTATTTTTACAGCTTTTCTTTTTCCCCCCTGACAGTTTTTACTGACTGTAATAAGGATATTCCGCTTACAGTAATGTTATAAATAAATATGTGGACAAAAATAATTAGACATGATAGTTGAAATATAAATAATTTTTTGTTCTAAATGAGTCAATCTACTTATTATCTCGTTTGATTATTCAATCGTTTATTTAGCATAAATAATCACACTGCGATATTAAACTACAATCGGTACATAAACGGTGACGTTTTTGTATTTTTTTGCAACGATTGAATCGGAGTTTGTGAAGGAAAAGGAAATTCGCGAGGTCTGTGAAAAACTTGTATGAAAATGCAGGTTTTCAGAGAGGGGGAAAGTCTAGCGATTTTAGCAACAAAAAAAAGTTAACTTTCTTTTTCACTAGTAAAAAAAAGATTATGTATTCATAACAATATTTTGGTCATGTAGAAAATTTCCTAGATAGAGATATAAAAAATTGCTGAAGAAATTTCATGTTTTGTAAACCTTTTCTATTTATAATAAATAGGTCTACAATTTTTCATATATGGATCCGGGAACTTATCCACATGATCTAAATGTCGTTACAATTGATCCTAGGGATTTTTTTTACCGTTAAAAAGAATAATAAGTTTTATTTTAATACTAAAATCAATGGAAGTAGAAGGAAAAGAATTTTTTGACTTCATGCTGATGGAAAGGATTTCTTTTCGTAAAGCTTGTACCATCTGTGAAATCATTCATACAATTTTCACCTGGTAATGTCTAATGGTAACGGAATTTTATTTTCCACTCGAGGCCGAGCCGCGCACTATAAATCGTAGTGTCGTAATTAAGAAAAAAAAGCCAAGATTCCCATTTCCGATAATCGTTCGAAATGTTTTTTTTTTTTTGTTTTCTTTATTCGCACTCAAAGAACCTCTCATATTTGTTTAAATAATTAACGAAACATTCATTTCTTTAGCGAGTGAATAAATGCAACTTTGATTACGGTGTTTGTTATGAAGAAACGAGTGTTTCCGAAAGAAGATGGAATGAATGATCGATGTACCGTTAAATACATAAAATCGCCAGCGATATTACCTATTTCTTATTCATCTTTTCATTTCTTTTTTTTAGTTTAATTTAGTTTGTTTTTAATTAATTATTAGGTATGGCGCGCAGAAGCTGTCAGAAAACGTTTCGCGAACTTTATGCGAAGTCCCGAAGCGTTACAAAACCTTCGTTTTTCCTTATATTCCAGTGGCGTCATTATTATTTTACTACTGGCAAATAGCCAAATACATGTCTCGTCTCACGCTGAAACGAGGATACGAGACGCCGCGCGTTATATGAAAAATCTATGAATTTTCTTTTTATTTATTTCCCTCAAGAGCAAATTCAAAGCATCATAGACTCCTCCTCACCTTTCTCTTCTTCGTATTTCTTCTAAATTCTTCATCTCCTTCCCTAAACTGAAATTAACTTGGCTACGATTTAGCTAAAGTGGCGACTAACGACATTCCCCGTGGGGTAAATCCGGAAAGAAAAAACGAAAGACAATTTTTTTTTGGTCGTTCGAGAGGGAGAGATCGAGAACGCGCACTCGCGCTGTGTAATTGTGTGTGTGTATGTCGTGTAGCGGTAGTATAATAGTGTAATCATATTACTAATATAGGTGAGGAAAAAACAACAGCTGCTGCATATGCTCAGTGAAATAGAGTGCGTTGTTTGCTGCCTCTCTATTCTGAGGCTTTCGACTCGCGTTTGACGAGAGGATGATCGCGCGAAGTAAGTACTCGTCAGTGTTTTGCTTTTATTTAGAGCAATTAATGCGTTTGGTGGAGAAGTTTTCTTTTTTTTTCTTTCGTTTTCTTTTTTTTATGATACGAAGTTGTCGGCGTTTCCGAATATACGCCAACCTAGCGTTACTCCACATCCATCTGATCCTCTTTCGCAGACTGCTGGTTGTTCTGATTATGGGGATCACCGCCTTGGCTGTTCGGTGCGTGCGCTTTGTGATCCTCGTTTGCCTTATCCTTCGACTTTTCGTCTACTTTTGGGGGCGGTTCTACCTTGGGCTTAGGCTTGTTTAGAATAGGCGTTATGGTGCTGTCCAGTGACTAATTTAACAAAGAAAGAAAAATGAAATAATCATTAGCGATATTGAGACAAATTTACACTAATATATTAAACAATATTTAATACACGATTGTAGTAAAATTACAAAGGGGCCGTCCTTAAATTATGTCACCACGGATTTGATGTTTTTGGACCCCCCTCCCCCTGGTCACGTATCGTCACAATTGCAAAAAAACTAATTTCATATTTTGTATTATCAAAAAAACGTTATATATATATATCATACATAGTCGAACGATAATAAATATTTTGATATTATTTATGAATAGTAAGAACAATAATGTAACTTTTCATACATCGGTTTAAAAAAAAACGTAAATACTCTGTTCGTTGACCGAAAATCCTTAAAGACTAGTAAAAATGAAGATTGCAAATGAAATAATCGGAAGAGATCATTTCGTTATAGTGAAATCGAAGTGTAAAAAAAATAATTTTAAGTTTAAAAAAATGAAAAATGCGTGACGTCACAGTTATCACAAAGTGATAACTGTGAGTTTAAAAGTAAAAGTGAGTTTAAAAAAATGAAAAATTATTTTTTTTACACTTCGATTTCAGTCACAAAACGTCACTTTTTTCGGGACCCCCCTCCCCCTTGTGTGGTGACGTCAAGGCCCCAAATTTTATAAATTAAATTTCCTAATTTTCATACGCTTTAGTAAAAAATACTGTAACTTTACGATTCACTTGCATATTAAATTTAATAAACCAGTTTCTGGAAAAAAAGTCCTTTGTCTATAATGGAAATTTACAGTGGATATTTTTAACGGTGTACAGAAAATTATAATTATTTTAAGTATGGAACACAAAATATTATTATAAACATAACTGTGAGTCTCAACTGTTTTAGTCAATATTTCTCGTATAAACTTATTAAATAATTACAGCCTTGCAACAATGAGCAATAAATTTATAAAAAGATGTTAAGGTACTTCAACTAATTGCAAGATATCGATTTTTTTAAATGGCATTTACGAGGAATAAAAAATTTTTTAAAAAGGACGAATATTTGAGGTCATTTGTTAAGATCAATTTGTTTTCGTACCTGTTTCGCAGCACGGATCTGCGCGACGGTAATGCTAGGCAGCTGAGTACGCGGCGTGCTTGCGAAGACGATATGGGCATCATCGAACCATTGCCATTTCTCCTGTATCGTTTTGCTAGCCAACTTGAGCTCCTCGTCGGTAATATGAGCATATTTATCGTCCTTGCCGAAGGAAGCTTTGATTTGATCCAAGCCCTTCTTTGCGATTTGTAGGGCACCAGAGAGTTCGTTCAACGCGTGAGTTCTACCCTCGAACTCGATTTTCCTCTCCTTCATGGGTTCTCCCTGGGACTGTAATTACATTTAAATATTTTTATTGTTAATATGTTAGCAAAATTGATGCATTGATCATGATGAATGTGCCAGTAAATGAACAATTATTAAACCACAGTAATCTCGTAAATTAAAGTTATTATTTCATTCGTTGGTAACTTAACGCGAGTACAATAAAAATATTTGATGATAGATGAAAAGCAAACCTTTAAACTGGTCAGACGATCGCTGTAGATTTGTCGGTTGCATTCCTCGCCTTCCTCGTAAAGCCAATTTTCCGTGTCATCGAGAATACGACTAAGAGTTTCCCTCTCCGATTCCGTGACAAACGTTGCTAATTGATCTTCGTCCGAGATCTTTCCACGAAGATCGTAAACGTACTCTTCGAGAGCGTTTCGTGCGTCAATTCTCTCTTTCTCTTGCTTGTCTTCCGCAATCATTTTGCACTGTAACGAAAAAAAAATGTGAGAAAAAGAAAAAAGAAATATGTTTCAAAAGATTTGATTGTATTAGCGTTAAGTACCTCTTTTTCAACCGCAGCGTCGAGCTCTCGTTGAGGAAGTCCACCAGCGTGAGCTTCAACCGCTAAGTCAATCAGACGAACCGGAACTTTCTTTTTGCCTTTACCATCCTCACCCTTGTCATCGCCCTGTAAAAATAATTATTCCAATGCTTAATAGAAGATAGAAAACTAATTCGATCAGGTGTAGGGGCAGCAATCTATACAACAAAAACGTATGAAAATTAAACATTCTCGCTTGTGACAAACAAAATGAAATACACAACAAAACTTGCGCACACAAGAGGAAAGCAACAACACGGACAAATAGAAGTGTTAATTAACTTTGTGCTGTATGTTTGTATCGGGAGGTGTTTGTAGGTGAAATAATGGTGTTAAGGATAGAACAGAGTTACCAAATTGTACATAAAACACGGCAAGATTCCACCCATTTGTAGTAGAAATTGACCACATCCGAAGGAAAATCCATTCAATATACCATTTTTTTCATCGAAAATAAATCTTTTCTTCGACAATGAAAATAATTTGTTAGTTATTTTTAACTGTAATCATTCTACCTTTTTAAAATAATTAAAACATCGATATAATTTTTTAATTTTTATTTTGAACAATTTTCTGTAGATTCTAAATTTGATGCATTTTAATTGGTTAAATAAAAGCTATTATTGTTTAAAAGCAAAAACAATAGCTTTTATTTAAAGATATAGTAAAAATTGATATAATTATTGTTGTCAATTATTGCGCCATATTAATAAATACAATGGATGGATTTTCATTCGTTTCGCAGGATTTTCCGATACATTTATTCGGGTGTATGTGCTATGTCAATGGACGATGATAATGAACAATCAACTGCAAATAGTACATCAGTGTACTAGACACACAGTGTCACGTGTTTGGTTCGCGCGTGGATTTGTCCACTGTCTCTCTTTCTTCTGCTAAACCTTGGCACACGAACAAACGGAACAAAAGACAACGGAAAATACAGCAAAGCACGGCGTGACACAACTTTTTCATTTCATTTCTTGGACCCACACGCATTGATCGAGTACGAGGGCGTAAACGAAAGAGAGAAAGAGAGAGATAGAAAATCGCCCCCACTCGATTTCACCCCAACTCGATCTCTTGACACAATATTTCGACGTCAATAATACATTCTCAGCTGTCCTCTCTCCGAACAACGATGCGTGGAAGAAGCGAATTTCACGTTGGGATTAAGATACAGAGAGAGAAAAAAAAAGAGTATTAGTAGGAGGTAAAATGAGAGTTCTTGCAGAAGAAATCGACACAGGGCCCAATTCGAACTACCATTAATTTCTCGTCGATAAATCATCGAAACAGCGATCAGAGTTGTAACCGTTAAAGCCTCCATCATATTATTTCAAAAATATTTATCATTTCGGGTTATTATTTTCTAACAATCTTTAAAAAATATTTAAAAATTATTTAATGATTGCAACACAAAAATGTGATTTTTATTATATTGTTATTAAAATTTTCTTTAAAAAATTATGAGGCCCAATCTAATTTTTTGTAACATTTTTTTGGAACTGAATTTTATTTTTAAATTCAGGTATTGAACAATTGAAACATTATTTTATAAGCACTAAATTTTGACATAAATGTTTATTTAAGAAATTAAGGGGGGCTTGAATCACGGACTATAACCATCATGTTACTTTAAAATTCACTGCATTTATTTATACTGTAAATAAAAATAAATATATATTAATTTTTTAAAGGAATATACAGTCAGTGGGAAAATTTATATTTTAAAATTGAAAATAAGTATTTGATAAAAGTTTTTATAAGATTTTGCGAAAATCAAAGTTATGGTTAATTGTTTTTCCTGTTACCAATTATTTTTCATGGCATCGTTAAATGAATTCATCTGAAAAAAATGTGTTTCCCATCTTAACAAAATTTAATTTTTTTTGTTAATAATAGGAGAATAATTGGATATTACTTAAAAGATTATAGATTCAAAGTTGCTTTTGGGATAAATATATAATCAGTTTGTAAGTTATAGGATGTTTACAACTCTGATAGCAATTACAACTTCTCCTCGACGATTTAAAAAAAATGCCGAAAAATATAATCTTATGACTCGTGTGCTCTAAGGATGCGTGCAATTTCGTAATGAACTAGCGCTTTCGATAAGAACGTGTAAGAATCTGCCGGTGTTAAGAGAATAGAGTCGAAAATCGATGAACATCAAGGAAGGAGGTGGGACTAGGACTTTATGGTGAATTTGAACCAAAACAATCGAATAATGAATAATAAAAAAAAAACTACAGCTAGTGGGTTTAGAGATAGTTCGATAACCGATCAACAAAAAGGAGAAAAATATCTATACAAGGCTGACGGCAAAGGAACGACGATTGGCGACTATTCTCTCAACTGTGTATTAATAAATTTCGAGAGAATGCCGATGATGTCAACGATTTTAAGGCCACGTGGGCGATCCTTTTCTGCCCCCGCCGAAATTTGTTCCAGCGAGCAAACAATGATGCGGCAGGCACCAAAAACGTTTAAAATTACGCGAAACAACATGGCACGTGTGTCTCGTGTTCGAATAAGAAAGGTAATCGAGATATATATCATATATACGTATATATACATATATAAAAATCTATATGTGTATATATATGTAATATATATAAAAACATATTTGTAGACAAAGAGAAAGAGGAAGAGAGAAAGAGAGAGAGACAGGTGTATGCGCATGGGTCCAAGTAGTGATTAGTGTGTCGCGTACCGAGCTGAACCAAGAGAGTATCCTGGAGGAATAGGAAGGGGCAGGCCCCTTTCCACCTTTTCCGGCATCATCAGCATCAGAGTCCCGCCGCCTCTTATCCGCCATCACCTAAACCACAACAAACTCACATCGTCATGCGGCTGGAGATGGAGATGTTTTATTTTTTGTTTTAATTTAATTATTTCACTCTATATCCGGACTTCTCTTCTGCGAAATTTGAAAGCACAACTTGGATCTGAGCCCATGCTCGCTAGATTCAAATTTTTAAGCGCGAGAACGAAAAGCCCAGTGTGCGAACCAAAATATCGACTGCAATAATCTTTAAAAAGACGAGGATTGCGACAAGTATAAATTCTGAACGAAAAATTATCAAATTTATTGCAAGAATGAGAACATTGATTTTTAAAGACAATTATTATATCGTAAAATCGAATGTAAAGAATCGAGTTTAAAAAAATTGTTGTTCATCCAATTCGACATAATTTTTTTTTAAACAATCGATGAAAATAAGTAAATGAATTCTTTAATTTTACACAATATCGATTAATTGACTTTTCAATAGTTTTCTTAAATTAAAGGAAAAAATTAATTCAAAATGGTTCGTAATTTCTAAAAATCAATGTTCTTTCCTTGAAAAACCTTCAATGAAGTTGATTTTTTTTTTAAATTTTGATCCAAATATTCATAAGGATATCCTTAGAGAACGGGATTTTCTTCGATTGAATTTAAACTCCGCTAATCTGCATTTAAAATTTTACTGAATTTTTTGTAAATTTCAATTATTTTATCATGGGATATTTTTGTATTTTATGATTTGATTTTGGTTTTCTTTGCCAATAACGGAGAAAACCATTACAAACCAATTCGTGTCGACTCGAATTTTAAAAAAACTAAGGATTTTTTGCTACATATTATGTCTAAATTTGATAATCATCAAAGGTCTCGATTTTGAGATTTGTCGAATAGAATAAAGACTTTCGACGTGTCACGGGATTGTTAAATTGGAGAAGGATATCCTTAAAATGACCAATCAGAATCGGTGACTTTTTAAACTTAAATTTTAACTCAAATGTTGTTGTTAATTTCTGCAGATAATGTTAAGCGTAAAAAAAACGGAGTATGTTTGTCGGTTGATGAAGTGTTATATCGAGTACCCAAGGCAATGAAACATTCATATTTATGTATAAATGTATAAATGAATGAAGAGGGAAGGAGAAAGAGGGAAGACGCCCTAAAAACTTATTAAAGCGTAACGGAGGGCACGCCTCATATAGTACGATCGATTAAAAGAACTGCCACAGACTGTAAAGGAAGACGAAAGTTTTTAAAGAAGATTCGGGTTGCAGGGGGTGAGAATGAAGGGTGGATTGATGGAAAAAGGGTGGGGAGTGCTTACCTCAGGCGCTGGGGGTTCGTTTGCTTGCGCCTCCTGATCTGCCTTGTCCTTCTTTTCCTGTTGCGAATCCGTGTCCATATTGTTTGCTGCCGTTTGTTTTTTCTCCTCCTCCTCTTTTTCCTCCTGGGTCAGCTCTCGCTTTTCAACGAGGGACGCCGATGCAATAGTCAATATTCCATTCAAATTCAAACGGACCTTTATCTTCACCTTCGAGGGTTCACCCTCCGGAGTTGGTTTTATGTTATTTATATGGAAAACACCTGCAAGTAATTTAGCCAATGAATTATAGCTTGATCACATAAACAAATAATGTAATTTTGTCTCAAATTTCGTGGCATAATATCGTTATTACAATTTGGTCTATTTGGGATTCTACGAAGTAAATCGTGAATAAATTTAGGAACAAATACACCTGAGATTATATCTTAAAGTTTGTTAAGTGAACTATTTTATTTGGTGGGGATATTTTTTTTTTGTTTTTCACTTTTTAAATAAATAAGTTTAAAGATCTTTTTACAAACAAAAAAAAATTCATTCTTATTTTTGAAGTACTGAAATACTGTTTAATATAAATATAAAAATTCTGTCAAACTTCAATTGATTTCTATTAATCAGGAGTACTATACACTGTAAAAAGATCTACTTGAAATTTAGCGGACTTTTACTGGAAGTGTTTATTCATAAACTAGTATATTAAATTAAAATACAAGTGTAATGTAAAATTAATGTATGGTGCAGCACATTCAACAATTTACATTATTTTTACAGTAAAAGTACTTGAATTTTAATAATTTGCTTTAATTTTACTGGAAAAGTACATGAATTTTATACCACAATTGTATATTAAATTTCGATGACGAGTTTATGAATAAAAACTTCCAATCTTTTCTAATAGTGTATTTTACAATTTCAGAAAAAGTGAGAAGAACCTTAGGGTTCAACAGAAAATATATACTCTTGATAAAATACGTTTTATATCATTTTTGTAAATATTCATTTATCGTTCCAACTGGTTCCTTAATTGCTGTAATGAAAAAATGTATAAATTGCTTACCTATATGAGTTTGGGGGTATGAGTTGGGTGGTGCTACGTATGACGCGGTTAGACTGAACGGATTCGACTGATGCAGCGTAAGATACTTTGAGTACGGAACCGCGTGGTTGTATTCAAAGATTTCAACCTCCCTGTTAAAAATCAAGCATGAAATTAACACGATTCTCATAATAAAAACGAAAAGATAGATTCAATTCGTGTGAAGTCGTACCCTTTATCCCCTGCATTGATATCCCAGCTGATCTTGATGGGATAGGGCTGAATATCAGTGACGGAGAAATCGCGAACGCGAACAGCAGGACTAAGCATAGCGCATTGAAGGGCGCAACCACGAGCTACAGATTCGTCCTGATTAAGGGTCGTGGAAAGTGGCTTTCCAAAGACCTCTTCGACCAATTTTTTAATTGCCGGTACACGGCTCGAGCCTCCGGCGAGTTCCACTGAGTGAATCTCTTCAGATTTCAATTCTGGAAGAGGCACAAAAAAATTATAGATTTTAAAAACCATTTTAGTCACACTGGCTAATCCCAGTTTTGTTTAGAAAATGGAAATTTTCGAAATGCTATTGGTATGTCAATGTTAATAATTCTTAACTATGTTTTTACTTACAAAATCTAATTATTTTAAATTAGTTTTTGCTTACAAAATCTAATTATTTTTAACTAGTTTTTGCTTACAAAATCTGATTATTTTTAATTAGTTTTTGTAAGTATAACTAATTATTTTTAATTAGTTTTTATTATTCAAGAAAACTTGAATAACCGTAGAATTAAAAAAAAATAATAGCTCATAGTTTAGAGACCAAAAAATATTTCGGGTACAATTTTATTCGAATATTGCCGATCTTTGCTCGGTATCTATATCGTTACTCGTTAGATTCAGATATTATTGACGATGCAATTAACCCTTTGAGCCATACATTTTTCGTTTCCGAAATTAAATGAAACAATAATTATTGTCAGAAATTAGTTAAAAATATTTAAATCTGAGCGACAACAAGTGGGTCGCTCAGTGACCCGCTGTGACGCAAAGGGTCAAGTAATTCCAAATTTCGTATCAATGCGTTAAAGTCAAAACATGAAGAAAATTCCGACATCGCAAAAACAATTCGACTAATTACGTCATGAGATAAAAACATTAGAAGCTTGAGAATAATATTATTTAGTACTAAATACAATACGTATCATTGTATTTTAATTAACACGAATTAACATTACCGTGCTTCTCGATTATCGCAATTTTGCGAAACTTCACTTATAAAACCTCGATAAAAATTCCGGACAACCAACTTTAAGTATCTTAAATTGTGTATCATTTAAAAAATATTTAAAACGAATTACTTACGCGAATCTGCTAGGCACCGTCTAAGAGTAGTCTCAACGCGTTTGAAGAGGTGACCACACATCTGTTCCATATCGGTACGATTTAAAGAACCGTGTACGTCCTTCTCCTCCATGAAGCACTCAATATTGAGAGGCAGATTAGTCGAGTTGGCGGACATCTGCTTCTTGAGCTTCTCCACTTCAGCTAGTAGTCGAAGATAGGCACGAGGATTTGTATGAGCGTCAATTTTGTAACGAGTCAAGAAGTCCTTGCAAAAGTGATCAGCGAGGATGATGTCGATGTCTCGTCCACCGAGGTTGCTGTCTGATGCGCTTGCCAACATCTGTTTTGATTTATTATAATTGTGATAGATTATTCGACAATATTTTTGCACACTATAAAACCATACTACAAATATTAATTAATAAAATCTGTTATATTATCATAGTTTAGCTTGAGTAACAACAAATTTGTGTATTAGATGTGCTACATTTCTGTATTTTGTATTTCGTCTAAAGAATTTCAACTAATTTCGAAAAAAGGTGGAAACCAATGATTATTTTAGCTTCTTTATTTTTATGGCCATTTTCTTTTTTTCTGCGGTAATGTTTTCGTAGTTTGTAGGTTTTTTTTTATTAGGTAGTTTTACTGACCTTCAGCTTTCCTTTGTGGAAGGCACAGACGCTCACTTGTAAACTCGCATAGCCGGCATCTACGAAAACGACGTTACGAGGCGGCGCTTCAATCACCGGCAGATCCTGCTTGTAAATACCGTAACAAAGTGCGGTAGCAGTGGTCTCATTGAAGAGCCGGAGTACGTTTAGACCAGCGATACGAGCAGCGTCCAACAAGGCTTGACGCTCGTTCTGAGTGAAATACGACGGTACGGATATCACACAGTCGTTCACTACCGTCTGTAGAGCCGTTTCCGATATATCTTTCAATTTTGTGAAGAGCATCGCTGTTATCTGCTCCGGCGAGAATACATGCTCGTCTCCTAGATATTGTACCTATAATAAACCATACAATAAACATTTGCATTTTTTCAATTTTTTATCCACGAGCATTATAATACTCATATATAGTAAAAACATTTTTACTCTTATATACTTATATTATATATATATTATATACTCTGCAGTGGTTACAAAATTTTTTTTTCAACTTTTCAACTGCAGACAATAATTTTCATTCAACTTTCTGGAAATATTTTGATAAAAAAAGTAAGGTGTTCCATTTATTTTTTATCACATTAAGTATTACTTATACTTCTGTGAAATTTTAAGAAACTTTTTTTTCCTACCAATTACTATAAAAATCTTGACATCTCTGTGAAAAATTTGCAGATAAATGTCTTATGTTTAAAGTGATAATTTTAAACTGCAATTCAAGAAGACTTATTATTTTTGGAGCAAGAGTATAAAAAATAGCTTTTTGAATGAATTATTATGCCTATTATGACATAATATGCCTATTATGCCTATCAAAAAATTATCATTCCTAGTAACAAAAATAATTAATGTAAGTTATTTATAATTATTGCAAAAAAGACAATATTTTCATTTCTACACGATAATCGGTCATAATTATTTATTATTAAAAAAATTCTTATTGTCCTCCCATTTATATGGTATTGGATTTTCTTGCAATTATATATTTTCTCAAAGAATTTCTATCTCAGAATTAAATAAATAAATTACAGTCCTTTGAGTGTAAAAATAAAAGGACATTGACTTACATGAATGCCAATACTTCCATCGGGTTGTTGAGAAGTTTTGTAAGACAGGCTTTTCAGTTCATGCTGAGCCTGAGGGTCGTTGTACTTTCTTCCCAATAATCGCTTGAAGCCGGATACAGTATTTTTCATGTTTGTAACCATTTGGTTCTTGGCTGCAACGCCAAGAACCCGATTCTTTCCGCTGAATGCCACATATGATCTGCAGGAAATAAAATTTTTATTTATAGGAAATAAAAAAGACTAAAATGATTTGCTAATTATTTTTCAAACTCAATTCATATTTCAGTTTTAATAAAAATCATTTTACTCCAAAAATATGTATATATATTTAATAAAACATTTCTGAGAAAAAGATTTTTTCTCTCTTTAATGCACAAATTACAATTTGTCAAATAATTAGTAGAGGTGTAAAAAAAACCATATTTTTATAAATCGTATCTTCTTCTTTAGTTTCTGCTATAGTGTTTAGCAGAAAATAATCATTTTCATGAGTTTTTAGTGAAATTATTCATACAGAGTACAAGATGACTCCGAATTTAACTCTAGAGTCATTCCTTCTCTCTCTAGTGTCAGGTGGACATTAGTAAGAGTGGGAGTTGGCCCAAAGAGTGAGAGAGAAACGAGTTAGCAAAGCAAGTATTAAAAACCATGATAACAGGTGTGAATCATCGTGAAAAATTCTCCAAATAAGGTCAATTGATGCAAAAAACAAAAAAAAAAAAAAAAACGAAAAATCGACGTCTTCAGCGTGACTATGAAAGAATTGAATTTTTAATGCCCGTCGTAAACTCCGATAAAAACCGGAAGTGCGCTAGGCCGATTAGTCCGAGAGGCACATGCGTTCTCCCCGATAAGATTAATGAATTAATTGATCCGTGGGAGAAATGTTTCGATGTAAAAAAAAAAAATGATGCAGTCTGCAGGGCTTCTACGTAATCCTCGCAACGCGGGCCATAGTACCATCGGAAATTTATTCGCCACACACACACATGCGTAAAAATACATGTATGTAATAAAACAGTGGAAATGTTCAGCAAAGAAAAGAAGAAAAAAAAAAAGCAAATGGTTGCGCCTCCAGTGGATCTGTAAATTCATCGGGTGTTTCATGGATTACGAGATATTTTCCCAGGAACGTGGTGAATATTCGAGATGGGTTATAGAAAGAGGGAGCAACGAAGCAAACGAATTGTGTGAGGCGCTGGCGAAGATTCCCGAAGAATAGAACACCGGTATATTCGCGGGCCGGTTCTTAGCTCTGTCGCAATGCCCGGTAAAATCGCCGAATGTTAATATGACGAATATCCTCTTTATTTAGTAACGAAATATCACAAGAATACAAGGATATTAAGATTACTCACGGCGTGCCGCGTAGGCTGTAGTCATTGGCTATAGTTTCGATACCTCCGGCTCTGGCAACGGCGACATAGCAGCTCTCGTTACCAAAGTCGATTCCAATCACGGACATAGCAGCCATGGCTGGTCGTGTGTTTCAACTGAATATACGATCTACACACGCACACACAAACACACGCGCACTAATACCAACACTTATCCTCGGCTCCTCAAAAGCGATTTTTTAATTCTTTTCCTCGCCTTTAATCGTGTATAATCAATCTTTTTATTAATTATAAAATAATTCGTTATTCTTTTTTTTTTTTTTTTGTTTGTTCTTAATAACAATTTCACTGGGTTTAGTACGATGAAGTTGTGTAGTCTTTGCACGCACGTTTGCTACTTGGACTGTGCGAACGGCGCAACTAAAAAAAAATGCCTTTTTTCTCTTAGCTTTAGGTACGTTTCGTCGGTCGGACGATTCG
Organism: Ephialtes manifestator; assembly: GCA_963970395.1. Taxonomy (NCBI): domain Eukaryota; kingdom Metazoa; phylum Arthropoda; class Insecta; order Hymenoptera; family Ichneumonidae; genus Ephialtes; species Ephialtes manifestator. The sequence continues at coordinate 28,741,963 of OZ019975.1, read as the reverse complement.
CCCACGATAGAGAGACGTAGACCACGATAGACAGACTGGAAGTGAGGACAGTGAGACAGCAGCACAGCGACAGCACCAGCGCGTCAGCGGTAAATCGCGATTTTCAACTACTACCTCACTAACACGGCGAACGACGACCAATCAGCGAAGAGATTGAGCACGGGATGGATTTCTATTGGCGCTCCGAAAGGGTCTGGAATGTTCTAGAAAATCCCGCCGCTCACACGAAGAACCTTATTATGATCACGCGTTTGCCTCCTCCCATACTCACTCCTTTGAAATTTTAGTGGAAGAGTCATAGTAGTATCGACATCACACTCGTTATCTGCTATGTAACTATTGTGTGCCACTTGATCCACTATATTCACGTCTGATAATAAAGAAAGGCCACCATCTGTCGGCGGGATTTTTATCATTCTTCGCGATTATGCTTTATTTAATAATAATAATCTGTTGATTATTTACATGAGTTGTTTCGCTGTCTTTGAGTTGAGTAAAGAGATTTTTTTTTGTGCTGCGGAAGGTGATGAGACTTTTTATGCCATAGCATCTGGGGAAAAGAGCATTTTGCGTAATTGATTGCGGAAGTTGGGAAGATTGTTCCAGTTACGGGATTAATTGATCCTTGAATTACGTACTGGGGGGGGGGGGGGGGGGGATTGCTGGTATAAATAAATGATAGAAAACGATTTAAAAAGATCCTTTGCAAATACGAACTTTGCATCGCGAATTTACGAAGTACTATGATAAATTTACGATAGAAATCTTATATGTTTCTTCCATATCTTATGATATTATTATAATTAATATATTTTGTATTTGATAATAAAAATATACGAACGTAGGAGTAATATTAATAATATCACATTTTTCATAAAAAATAAAAGTTTTATCCACAAATCTTTGGATTCTCATATTTAGGATAGAAATCCTATATGTTTCTTCCATATCCTATGATATTATTATAATTAATATAATTTTTGTATTATATTTGATAATAAAAATATACGAACGTAGGAGTAATATTAATAATATCACATTTTTCATAAAAAATAAAAGTTTTATCCACAAATCTTTGGATTCAAATATTTACGATAGAAATCCTATATGTTTCTTCCATATCCTAAAATATTATTATCAATAATATAATTTTTGTATTATATTTGATAATAAAAATATACGAACGTAGGAGTAATATTAATAATATCACATTTTTCATAAACAATACAAATTTTATCCACAAATCTTTGAATTCAAATATTTACGATAGAAATCCTATATGTTTCTTCCATATCCTATATAATATTATTATTAGAAATATAATTTTTGTGTTAAATTTGATAATAAAAATATACGAAAGTAGGAGTAATATTAATAATATCACATTTTTCATAAAAAATAAAAGTTTTATCCACAAATCTTTCGATTCAAATATTTACGATAGAAATCCTATATGTTTCTTCCATATCCTATAATATTATTATCAATAATATAATTTTTGTATTAAGTTTGAAAAGTAAAAGTTTTATCCACGAATCTTTGGATTCGAATATTCATCATATTCAAGATTTATTCCTATAGCTGTGAAACGATGACAAAAGAAACAAGTAAATCAGCATGAAATTATTGTACAAATGATAGAAAACTGTTTCATTTATATCTGGGTTTTACGATAGATTATGATAATTATTTCAGTCTAAACACATACGATTTGTTCCAGTTGAAATCCAATCGATGTGTATCAGTCTTTATAACTTATTTTTACCAGGGATAATAACAGTTAATTATATATATTTGAGATATTTTGTTGTGTTATATATAATTTATAATTATATATATTTTAGTTGTGTAAAGATTTTTTTTGCGAAGCGGAAGGTGATGACATTTTTTATGCCAGAGCATCTAAGGAAAAGTTCCAGTTACTGGATTAATTGATCCTTGAATGCCACATATCCACGAATTACGTACTTGGGGGGAAATATCATTGTATAACTTTTCAGCGCACGATATATTTTGTCTTTTTGCTTACTCATAGAGGAAACTTTGTTTTCGTGAAATTTTTTTTTTTTCGTTATTTTTATGTCAGGACACTCAGAATGTGGTCCAAAACGAGGAGAAAAGTGATTTAGAAAAAAATGTCCGGATTTATGTGTGTCAACTTTTATAAGCCTTTAAATTTTTCGAAAAATGTCTGTATGTTCTCTAGCTTCCGCAATTTTTCAGCTAATGAGCTAAATAGTTCTGGACAAATAGAGAAATGAAAAATGAAGGTCATTATTGAATTTAAGCGAAATTCATAAAGCGATTTAGATTTTATAAAATTTTGAATTTTCGAAAAAATTTTGTTTTCGTTCTTATTCAAGTTAAGTTCGACCAAACCTGCTCAAATCTTTTGCAAGGTAAAATTAGCATCCAGTTGTAGTAGATATCGAATTTGGTGAAGATTGGTAAAGTGGTTCAGATTTTATAAGACATTGAATTTTTCAAAAATGCTCTGTATGTTCTTTAGCTGCCACAATTTTTTAGATAATGAGCTTAAACAGTTTTTGACGAATAAAGCAATGAAAAATGACGATCGGTATTGAATTTAAGTGAAATACATAAAGCGGTTTAGATTTTATAGAATTTTGAATTTATGAAAATTTTTCTTTTCGTACTTATTTTAATTTGTTTTTAAAATACGGATGCAAAGTAGAACTTTGCACATTGCTTCGTCAATCATTTTCATCTTTTGCAAAGCTTCCTCTATGACGAAGCCAAAAATAAAATAAAGAAACTTCCTAATAGAGGCGGCGTTGCGAAAGATAAAAATTAATGAGGAAGCAATGTGCAAAGTTCTACTTTGCATTCTTTTTTTTTCAAACTGTAGATAATGATATAATCTTTTTTAAACCAACAACTCTTTTCGTTACACAATGAGGAAGTAATTGATAATTTTTATTTTATTAATTTTTTGTTTAATTGAAGCAATCGAGTTGATGAAAAATTATTGTTAAGTCATCGAGACGAAAAATCTAAAAAATAATGAACGTTCATTAAAATCTTATCTAAATCTTGGATTGGATTCGAATTTTAATACTTCCTGAGAGAAGATGAGAAAATTCACTTGATTGGAGATACTATAAGAACATTGATTTTTAATAATGACAATGCTAAAATGACTTTAATAAATTAGTTTAAGGAGGATCGGTGGCCACTCCCAAAGTCAAATCAGAGATAAATTTTCGCGATCGATTCTTTAAAGTTTAATGCATTAAATAATAACAGTGGAGGGTGATTTGTATTGAAGCATGTAGACTTAATCCAGAGAAAGATTAATAGTCACGGATTTGCATAAAGATTAACTGATTAACGTTTCTTTTCAGTGTGATATATTTTCGTTCAGTTTTTTCCAAGTATTATCTTGAATTCTTTGCCGATTTTTATGAACGATAGCTCATTGTTTTTCTTAAAAGATACTCTACGAATTGACCTCCTAGATATTTCATAGTGTTCATCGTTTTGTAATTATAGCCTGTTGTTTATGAAAGTATTTTAATTTCTGTTAAACAACAGTCTAGAATTATTAAACAATTAACACTACGAAATATCTAGGCGGTCAATTCGTAGAGTATCTTTTAAGGTAGAGAATGAGCTGTCACTCATTCAAATCGGCCAAGAATTACAGATTATACTTGAAAAAAACTGAACGAAAATGTATCCCATTGAAAAGAAACGTTAATCAGTTAATATTAATGCAAATCCGTCACTATTAATCTTTCTCTGGATTAAGTCTACATGCTTCAATACAAATCACCCTCCACAGCTATTATTTAATGCATTAAACTTTAAAGAATCGATTACAAAAATTTATCTCTCATTTGACTTTGACAGTCGTCACCGATCGTTCTTAAGAAGTAAAGTTGAACAGATTTTTAGAAAACATTTTTTTTTTCGTGCTATTAGTTTGTTGAATTTTCTCGAATACTTTTTAAATCCAGTTTTTGAGAATTTTCGAAATCGTTCGTTCCATAACCCCGAACTTTGTTACATCTTGTAAGGTAAACGTACCAATGGTGGGACAGGTCCCAATTGAGGGACACTAAAGGGATATTTGTAGATACTAAGAGTTTAATGGATAAAATATTAAAAAATAATTCTTCCAATTGTATCTGTTATATATAATTAACATACGTGAAAAAATTTCATATTTTTCATCGTAAATTGAAAATGTAAATAATAAGTATATTAGCGGATCTATGGTGTTCGAGCTTTTTCAGCAAATCCCTAAACCAATTAGCTAAGGAGAGCCGAATAATCATTAATATGATACCCCGGAGATAATAGTTCGTTCGAGACTTTCCATAGATATTTCAAATTCAGAAATTCTTAAAGTTTAAGATTACACTGTCAAATGTTACGTACAATATCTTAAAACTCGTAATTTTTGTGTCCCGTTATTGGAGCTGACCGAATATACGTTGGCACCACTGTCCAACGTATGTTCCGCGACTGGGGCAAGTAGTAAGCAATCTCGCTGCGACCCAGAGCCGGGACACAATCGCACGATTGGACATTTTGACGCGGATGTTGGGTTATGCGGTAGCAAAAACTTCATTGATAATTTACTAAAATATATATATGTATTTTATAAACATATATGTTTTATTTATTGCATCATAGGTGTATATATGTGTACCGCACATTTTTTGGCATTTCTTTTCAAGCAGATGCATTAAAATTTGTAGATGTCCACCGATACGCACATTTGGTGTCCCGGCAGCGGGACATGCACAAAAATACTCGTCCCGGCACTGGTACATCTGCACTTTTCAGCGTTTTAATCAATAACTATTTATCAAACAATCAGAAATATTTTTATTGTATAGTTTTTGGAAACTAGAAACTCTAATCTTGCAATTCGTTACCACCATTTGCAAAATAATTCATATATGCATGCGGAAATTGGCATACAAAACAGACACCGCCTTAAACGTCCCGCCATTGGTACGTTTACCTTATATTACCTTTTTACGAAAGCAAATAAGAAATTTTCGAATTTTTTATCATTTTGTAAAGTTGATAAAGTTAAAAGTTATTGAAAAAAATGACGTTTTCGCAAAAATTAGCATATTTGTTCCTCCAGAAAAAAAAATTTATTTATTTATTTTTTTTTTTTGCATTATTATTATTCCGAAATATCTTGAATTAAGGCTAATTTAAGGACATAAAGAATACTTGAGATAAACACTAGAATATATCATTTATATAGGTGTATATATAGCGATAAAAAATGCTACATCTATATATATGAGATATATCTTGTTAGGATATATGTGAGAAATGGAATAAAACATTTACTACACCTCTAAAACGGAAACACCGGCGGCGTACTCATGAACCCTCCATTGGGGTAAAAACTTACCCCTCACTCTCTTATTTTCTATCTAATGAACTAAAAACATTTTGATTCCGAAAATCTGTATCTTCAAATGTCCAACAAATCACAGATATATCATTTCTTTCGATTCAATCCATTTAAGGCAGTAAAAACCTTTAAAATCTATCGAAACATCTACAAACACGTCAAAAACGCAAATTTGAAATTAATTTCAATTCGGGTAACTCGTTAACCCAAATTGCCATAGTAATATTAAAAATTGCGTCTCATGAACATAAGTGACAATGCAAAAAACGACATCCAACGAATTTACCGCAAAAACTCGGAAAATTAGAGCGACACAGCTGCGGTTTCCGGGTTGAAAAATATGAGAGATAAAACATAATGCAGGTTACGACAAAGTAGCCGAAAGGGTCGATCAGCTCATTTATTATCCACGTTTACTGTATATACATATATTTTTTTCTTTTCATTTTATCAGTCAACATGATATCCAAAATTCAATGGCAGCTTTTATCGCAATTCTTTAATAAAAATTACAATCCATTGATCATATCACTAAACTCTTATAATTTGCCATCATTCTCATCATGTCGAGGCCTTTGATCGCGAATATCACGCATCGCACGACTCGTGCACGATGAGATGAAATCATTAAACATTTGTCACATGGTACGCACCAAGAGTGAAATAAAATCTCCTCTGCGAGTCGCAAAATGTCGAAGTTTTACAGGCAGAAGTTCTGCCTCTTGACACAACGGGCAAAAGCCCCTAGTGCCTCAATGAACAGCAGTTGGAATTTCGAAAAATTCGATAATCTCCGAAAATGCTTGCTTCGGGATAAAAGAGGTTATGCCGGGATTTCCACCGTATTTAACAGTCGAAATTCGATCCCACTTTACAAGTTGATCGAAACGTTCTTCGCTAAGGACAAAAAGTCTCCAGTGTCACTTTCAGAAAAGTCACATAAAAAAAGTCATTACGATGACAAATCAAAGACAAATTATTACAAAAATTTGGGATTTTTGCTCAGCGGCTTTGGACTCGTCGTTGCTCTTTGCGAAGCTCCCAACTCAAACACAGGTGAGTCACATACAAAGGGCTAATTGTCTGGCGGAGAAACCGGAGAGATTGAGGACAAATAGTTGACATTACAGAGAAGAGGTTCTTCAGGGCTGCTCAATATGGAAATATTCCAGATCTCAAAAAGGTATAGAAACACAGTGAAAACTATTTCGTAGAAGCTTTCGGTTTTTTAGGTCTACGAGTTATAACTTTTGTGTGTTTTTTTTAAATAAAGGCCCTCTCCGATGGAATTGACATTAATGCAAGACATCCACTCGGATGGACTGCTCTTCATACTGCAGCTATCAATGGGAAACACGAAGTTGTGGCATTTTTGCTGAAGAAAGGAGCTGATCCTAATGCAGGCGATGAATTCATCAATGTGTACAAAACTGCTATGGAAATGGGACTACATTCTCTGGATGGTAATTAAAATATTGCCAATAATTTGGATATGCTATATTTTACCAATTCTGTGAGGGAAAAAGCTGCATTTTAAAATTTTATATTTTACTTAGCGATGGTAAAATTGTATTTCATGAATTGTTTTAAAAATTATTGAATTTTGTAAAATGGCTTTTGTATTTGGTATATTCCTGTAGTTTATCAATGTGTACAAAATAACTATAAAAAAATGAACCATCATTCATTGGACAGTAATAAAAATATTACTAATAATTGTGCGAATGCTGCAATTTATAAACTCTGTCAGAGAGAAATTTGTATTTTCTTGTTTCATATTATACTTAGAGATGGGAAAATGATATTCAATGTATTTGGAAATTTAATGGATTTTTAGGAGTAGATCAAGGTGGAATTTCTGTTTGACGTACCCTTGATTGAAGGATTCATGGGCCAAAGTATCCATTGCAAAAGAAAGAGAATAGAATAAGAAATGCAGTTTACTGACCTAATTTATTTAAAATATCATTTATAGTGAAAAAATTTCATTACGGTTTAAGTTACCGACAATGCACTGCAAGTTTTATTTTCTATATTATATTTCCTTCTATATTTTCAATTCTTTGCAAATCAGTTTTTCTGTAAGTCTTCATTCTGAGTATACTCAATATACTCGCAGTATACTTTCTCGATAAATTGATTAATTTGCGACACAAATATTCATTTAAAAAATGTTTCTTTTCCTTCACTTAAGGACGAGTATAAGTACTTTAGGTACTCTTGGATTATGATAGTGCTCTTCGCCTCCCTTCGCTTCATATTTTTTTTCTCATTTAAATCTTTTCTTACTTATTATTAATAATAATATATTAATTGTAACGAGAAACGACAATTACACGAGTGCGGACCGATCGTTAGGCCATATTTATCGATTGTTTGTTCATTCGTTAGGCGTATCATGGATGCTGCCAGGCCGATCAAAAAATATTACGAAATGATTAATACTTTTTCTCTTCTTTTTCCAAATTGTTTTTTTTTATCATTTCGTCATTATAATTGAAGACATTGCGCTACAGTAAATAGACTTTCGTAATATTGGAAAAATAAGAAATCTTGTATATTCGGAAAGTAATAGTTATAGCACGGTTAAAATATTTTTTGACGATGTTAAATCGTTCGAAGCTTTCGAGATTATCGAATCGCTGTGATTTAGAACCAGCTATTATTGTTCTTTTGATATATTATTATACGATTATTACGATGAAAGAAGGATGGTCATGCACTCTTGATTGAAGGATTCATGGTCCAAAGTATCCATTGCAAAAGAAAGAGAATAGAATAAGAAATGCAGTTTACTGTCCTAATTTATTAAAAATATCATTTATAGTGGAAAAATTTTCATTACGTTTTAAGTTACCGACAATGCACTGCAAGTTTTATTTCATGGGAGTAAACGGGACGAGTACTTTTTGCATGATACGAGCCTTAGAAAAATTTAGTTTATCATCTTTGTCTTTTTTCTCGGACATAACAGATAAACCTGTTTGACTATTATTGTGATGTCATATTACTCGGTTAATAACGAAAATTGTAAATCGAATTTTTCTGCCACATTTGATTTGACGAATGAAAACCTAAAACATGGAATTAATTCAACCGACTTTTCAGTTTTGACGAAACGTGAGGAAGAATTTTCGGATCGCCTGAACAATCGAGCAACATTCAAGGGATTTACTGCATTGCACTACGCGGTGCTTGCGGAATCCAAGGGTTGTATCCGTGCACTTCTTGATGGAGGAGCAAATCCAACTATTGAAAATGAAACGGGTCATCGAGCAGTGGAATACGCAAGGGACGGCGAAATAAAAGATATGCTCGTCCGTCATGCACTTAAATATGACGAGATTATGAAGGAAAAAGTAAGAAATCGATGAATGATAATATTAAAACGATTTGATACATTTATAGATGCAAGAATGATAGAATTTATCTCGCTTATAGCGGAATGAAAGAAAAAAGCTGAGAATAACAATTATTTTATTTTTCATTTAGGAAGCGGAGGAACGTCGAAGGTTTCCTCTAGAACAGCGATTGAAACAATACATTGTAGGACAAGAAGGTCCAATCTCTGTAGTAGCTTCGGGTAAGTTGACCCGATATCCTCGATTGCTCCTAAATCGAATAAAGCCAATCAAGAGATGGAATATCGTATCGACTTCGAGTATTACGTGGAAATCACATTATCTATTTATTGTCTGTTAAAAATCAGCAATCAGACGCAAAGAAAATGGCTGGATTGACGAAGAGCATCCCCTGGTATTCCTATTTCTTGGCTCTTCAGGTATTGGAAAAACCGAATTAGCGAAGCAACTGGCCGCCTATATTCACAAAAATAAGCCAGATGGTTTTATACGATTGGATATGTCGGAGTATCAAGAGAAGCACGAAGTTGCCAAATTAATCGGCGCACCACCGGGGTAAATCAATACATCATAGACATTTTAGTTTGAGGGTCAAGGAAAATCCACAATTTTTTTGTATAATTAAATTCAATTTATTTACTCGGTGGTAAGATAAATCTTATGAAAATACTTCCACGTTTGATTGTTCTTAATGGTGCATTAATAATGTAAAGAAAATCCTCAGATCAGAATATAACAAAACTTTACTGTTTTTTTTTTAAATTATTTTATTTAAAAAAATGGGACTTAAATTTTTTTCACATTATTGTAACATCGTTATGAACATTCAATTGGAAGGGATTTAGGACGCTATTTTTTGTTTATAAAAAAATAGAACTTTTTGTAAAAATGGCAGGTCAGATTATTCAGAAATGTTGTTCTCAAACGTGTATTTGGGCTCCATTTCAGATATGTTGGACACGATGATGGTGGGCAATTGACGAAACTCTTGAGAAAATCTCCTTGCGCAGTCGTTTTATTTGACGAAGTCGACAAAGCCCATCCAGACGTCCTGACGGTTTTATTGCAGCTATTCGACGAAGGCCGATTAACTGATGGCAAGGGAAAGACGATCGATTGCAAAAACGCGATCTTCGTTATGACGTCGAATCTCGCGAGCGAAGAAATCGCGGATTACGCGTTACAACTCAGGGCAGAAGCGGAGCAACTACTGACGCTAAGACTCGATAAAAACGCGACTGGCGATGAGGAACCTGAGCACATCGTAATATCGAGGAACTTTAAGGATCAAGTAGTAGGTTGATAAACGTCATGTTGATAATCTGTTGTAATTAAGGATATTTGTGCCAAAAATTAGTTCCAAAAATGTGTTTTTTTTGCTACAAATTTGTTTTCTAAGTTTGTGAAAATATATATTTTTAAATATATTTAAATATTCTTTAATATTCTTAAATATATTTAAATATTCTTTAATATTCTTAAATATATTTAGATATTCTTCAATATTCTTAAATATATTTAAATATTCTTTAATATTCTGTAATATTCTGTAATATTCTTAAATATTTTTATTCACCAATACGTTTTTTAACCAATACGTACCAAAAGATATGGAAACTTATGTAGAAAGTCAAGAAAATGGGTCACGGTAATAAGACCAGATATTAACAGATTGGAAGCGATACTTTAAAAGGCAATGTCAATTTTTATGGAAGATTCAAAGAGTCGCTGAATGAAAAACGACAATTAAAAAAATTCGTGTCCTGCAATAACTTAGGCGATTATTTTGAGCAGTATAAAATCATTCTAAGTGAAGGATTACGAAATTTACAGGGTTTTGAAAAGTGATCCTCATTCCCCATGTGCACGACGTAATTTTCTGTTAGATTCATAGGATATTTTGTGTGGTTAATTTTCACAAATATGTTAATGGTTTCTACAAACAACATTTAAAAATTCAATAAGTATCGTATTTTAGAAAAATATTTTTTCAATAGCGTACACATTTTTACTAAATTGGTTGATTGGGAAGTGAAAAATGAAAATCAATTTATAAATATTATTACCTACATTATTAAATACAAATTCTATTGTTTAAGTTGTTACGCCGTCTTAAGAGAAAAATGATTGGTCTTTAAAACCTTTATCAAGTGTACAAATTACATTCGGCGTCTATCTCTTTTTAAATGACTCATGCGATGGACATTCGTTTTCCTGCGACATTGATAAGTTGTTATCTTTGGCATAAATATCCTTAACGACAAAGCATAGGATTAACTAGTCGTGTATGTCTATCTAGCTGCATATAAATCGTTTATGTTTATCCTACCATTTTAATTGCGTAGGTGCGGCCTATACTAAAGGATCACTTTAGACGCGACGAGTTTCTCGGTCGAATAAACGAGATTGTCTACTTTTTGCCGTTTTCACGTGCTGAACTGATAAAGCTCGTCGCCAGAGAGTTGGAAGCTTGGGCGAAACGAGCTCGTGAAAGGCACACGATAGAGCTTAAATGGGACAGAGAAGTTTTATCCGTTTTGGCCGACGGTTACGACGCACATTACGGAGCTCGTTCTATTAAATACGAAGTAGAACGAAGAGTCGTCAATCAATTAGCAGCTGCTCACGAACGTGGTCAATTAGGTATATAAAAAATAATTCTTTCTATGAAGATTCGCGTCTTGTACGTTTGAAAAAAAATATAATGTTTAAATAATTTTCAGTGAAAAACTCTTGCGTTCAACTAAAAGCCAAATGGCACGAAAACGGGGCGAGTATCGCTCTATGCGTTCGTCCACCAGGAGTCAAAGACTTTACGGAAATTGTGGAAACCGACAACTTAATCAAGAACGTTAGCTCCACATTTTGACGTACCGCCCTCGCCTAGAAACCGAAACTCGTAGTGACTGCATTGAAAAATCGATAAAACGCTTCGCTTATCTCTCTATCATATTTATATACTATTGTGGGACGATAAATGTGCTACAATTATAGGCCTCGCCTCTTCCTTTGCTATATATTTCCACAAAGTCCTACCTTGCCAAGCCTATAAATGTATATTTGCAGGAACAAATAATAACCGTGATTTAACCAACTTTGTCTCACTTTTTCAACTTTTCTTCGACACTTCCTCAGCAATCTATCCTTCTTAACACGATTACCTTTTTATGAGGTTTAAGATTTCTGCATATTCAAAATAAAACTTTGGCAAGCTATATCTTTCAAATTACGATATCAAGAAAACAACTAAAAAGTAGAAAATGTTCGTTTTCGTATTCTCTGGTGGACAATTTTTTTATTTCTTTTTAAGTCCAGAATTAAGGAAATTGTTTTTGATTTAGTATTTTGGCAAGCTACAACTCTTAAAAGCTCCGCGGAAAAAACTGAATAGTAGTAAATGTTCGTTGTCGTATTCTCTAACAGACGATTAAATTTTTTTTGTCCAAAATTAAGGGTGTTGTTGTGGTTTTTATATTTTAGCAAGCTATAACTTTTAAGTTAAAGCTCCGCGGAAGAAACTGAAAAGAATATGTTTGTTGTCGGATTCTCTGATGGACGATTTAAAAAAAATTAAGTCCAAAATTAAGGGAGTTTTTTATCCGCGAAGTAAACTACTTCGAATGAAAAAATCGTCCACTAGAGAATACGAAAACGAACATTTTCTACTTTTTAGTTTTTTTCTCGATATCATAGCTCGAAAGATATGGCTTGCCAAAGTACTAAATCAAGAACAACTCCCTTACTTTTGGGCTTAAAAAAAATGAAAAAATTGTCCACCAGACAATACGAGAACGAACATTTCCTATTTTTTAGTCTTTTTCTCGATATCATAGTTCGAAAGATATAGCTTGCCAAAGTACTAAATCAAGAACAACTCCCTTAATTTTGGACTTAAAAAAAATAAAAAAATTGTCCGTCAGAGAATACGAAGACAAAAATTTACTACGTTTCAGTTTTTTTCTCGATATCATAGCTCGAAAGATATGGCTTGCCAAAGTACTAAATCAAGAACAACTCCCTTAATTTTATATTTAAAAAAAATGAAAAAATCGTCCATCAGAGAATACGAAAACGAACATTTTCTACTTTTTAGTTTTTTTCTTGATATCGGAATTCGAAAGATATAGCTTGCCAAAATTTTATTATGAATATGCAGAAATCTTAAACCTCATTACCTTTTTTCGTCTTTCATTTCCGTACTTTATTTATTAAGAAGGAAATATAGTTATTTTTATAAATAAAATATTCAGTATTGATCATTTCAGAAACTGATTATTTTTTCTCAACATCATAAAAATACTGCACAATTTTGACATTTTTTTTAGGAAAATTTACTCATAAAGATTATGAAAATATTTGTCAAAAGTTGAAATTTTGAAAGTCACTATATTCGCTCCTTAATGTAGATATTAAATTTTTAGGTTGTTTTGTAGTTTGCTTACAGTCCTATTGTACATTTATATAAATAGTAAATCTGCGATGTAATTATGAGAACAGATTTTATTTTGAACACATACATATATATGTATTTATTTATAGAATTATAGAAATACCGTAGATACAGTGTTTATAAGGATAAGCGTACGATTTCGGACCACGCTCGCATGGCTGAGCGTCTTATTATCAATTTAACTTCAATAACCTTCATATTTTTTGTTTTATTTTTTCATATAATATACTGTTCATGTGTATATAACCATATTTATGTATAGATATATCTTGTAAGATGCATATACTATATATATATAATATATATATAATATATTATAATAACAACCATTGACCAAGTTTCGGGACTTAACATATTTAGTTTCTTCTGTTTTCTTCTTTGCATTTTCGTGTTATATTTTTTTCTTCTTTCAATACATCACATTAAATCTCGGAGTACTTGAGATACAATTGGTTAACGCAAATTTGATTTACAACAATTACAATAGTAATATATATATTTTTTAAAGCGAAAAGTGCGTCAAGTATCTTGTGTGATTCTCTTGATATCATTGTAAAATTTGAATTATTGTTTGATATGTTGTTTCGGTACGAGCTTTGGTCGAAAGTTAACATTTGTGTGTACTTTTATGTTTTCTCTATTTATTTTAACGTCTTTCTCTCTGTAAGTTTGTGCGAAAAATCAGACTTGGATATTCGACGAGATTAATAACTCCTTCTATATTTTCAATTCTTTGCAAATCAGTTTTTCTGTAAGTCTTCATTCTGAGTATACTCAATATACTCGCAGTATACTTTCTCGATAAATTGATTAATTTGCGACACAAATATTCATTTAAAAAATGTTTCTTTTCCTTCACTTAAGGACGAGTATAAGTACTTTAGGTACTCTTGGATTATGATAGTGCTCTTCGCCTCCCTTCGCTTCATGTTTTTTTTTTTCATTTAAATCTTTTCTTACTTATTATTAATAATAATATATTAATTGTAACGAGAAACGACAATTACACGAGTGCGGACCGATCGTTAGGCCATATTTATCGATTGTTTGTTCATTCGTTAGGCGCATCATGGATGCTGCCAGGCCGATCAAAAAATATTACGAAATGATTAATACTTTTTCTCTTCTTTTTCCAAATTGTTTTTTTTTTTATCATTTCGTCATTATAATTGAAGACATTGCGCTACAGTAAATAGACTTTCGTAATATTGGAAAAATAAGAAATCTTGTATATTCGGGAAGTAATAGTTATAGCACGGTTAAAATATTTTTTGACGATGTTAAATCGTTAGAAGCTTTCGACATTATCGAATCGCTGTGATTTAGAACCAGCTATTATTGTTCTTTTGATATATATTATTATACGATTATTACGATGAAAGAAGGATGGTCATGCAAAATATGCAGTTCAAAGTCAGCTTTTGTATATTGTTTGTTTGTTTGTTTTGTCGCTGCTGTGGATGACTAATATACTTTTACGTTGTACCATTTTTTTTTCTTCGCTTAGAAACAAGACGGACTGCAATATTTTCGATAAATCGAATAATGACGAAGTTTACTTTCCTATTTCATGCGAGTGCAGGCCTGTGGAGTTGGACGGAAGATTTAACTTCCTAATGCAACGTGTGCCACATCGCAATCCCCTTCCTTGGCGAATGTGTCATGTGCAACCAGTGCTCACGGCTGTGATTAACCATTGTGGTTTCCGAATCCGCGTTCGAAGGAGTTCCACCACTCGTCGCTGGTCCAACGATGCATGAACCCACAATCGCGTTTCCACCGATCAATTCGCTACTCGAATCCAAAACACACACCTGAAAGTAGCAAGAACCTTTTTGTAGCGTCCCGAAATTCTTTAAGCGGCCAACAGGTCCGTAATTTCTACATATACTGAAAAAAAATTCTATTGCGAGCTGCCAAAAAGAAGTATTTTTCAATTAACTCTAGTTCTTATTCGTTCAATCACATTTAACAATAAAGTAAAAATGAAATATTATTTTGCTTATTTTAGAGTTATTGTTTCGATCTCGTATGGAATTGGAGAAATTAGAATTCGAATTAAGTTGATAACGCTGGTTTTTGGCAGCCCGCAAACGATGGATTGAATTGAATCAATGATATTTTTTTTCAGTGCATGAGGCATTTTTGTTGTGTTCAGAATTTTAGCTTATAACTTTTAAACAATTTTTGGTTATCCCTCTGAATATTTTTTGCACTCTATGCCAATGTTACGTTATATGAAATAAAAGGCAAAAAATAAGCGTCTGAATTGGGAGGAAAAATTGACTTAATGAAAAGTCTTGGAATTACTTAGAATGCTTCATATAGTCAGAGTTGTAAACACTCACTATGTTTGAACTTTTATTTATTTACTTATTTCATTAAAAAAAATGTATCGTATTTTGTAGAAGACTTAATTACGTGAGGAAATGTGTGAGTATCAAAAGGACCAAAATACTGTAAAGTGAAGCTATGCAAATTGCTACCTCATTATTTTATGCTATTCGCAAAGCCACTTCAATGATAAAGTACGGCGATCAATTTTGTGCTTCTTCATAAAGAAAGATTTGTGAACAGAGTAAAATAATGAGGTAGCATTTTGTAAGGTTTTACTTAGCAGGCTTGTTTAAATACTTATCTGCTGAAAATTACTTGGGGTATCAAAATTTACCAGGGCAACGGCAATTCCTTGGAAACTCTGGCAATCGATTTTCCTACACTGAGAGAAGATTTTGTTAACAGTTAACAAATCTTGGTTAAATATGGCGAAATGAACCATTTAGTTATTCTTATTGAATTTCACTTGAGCTAAATAAAATTTGCTTGTCGCAAATGAAGCTCGCTGACATTTGTTAATAGTTAACAAATCTTATTTGGCTCAAGTGAGATTCAATAAGAGTAACTAAATGTTTCATTTCGCCATATTTAACCAAGATTTGTTAACTGTTAACAAACTCTTCTCTCAGTGTATATTTGTGTAGGCGATTGTAGTCTCATAGCTTAGGAATTAAACAACTGATATTTTGTATCGACATTTCTCAAACAAATTGATAAAATCAAAACCCATCGATCGATTCGCCCCAAACTTTATATCAGAATTCAATATAAGAATCACATATTTTTTGTTTGAAATTACTGGATCTCTCGTTAAAAATGTGTTACCTCAATGGCCGAAGACGCGAGTGCTCCAGCCGCAACGTTGAAGGCCATTGCTTCGTTCCAAACTGGACATCTTGTCGCTTTTCTCACCGCTGTTTTCTTCTTTTTGACTCTTTTCTCTCCAGTGAGCAAGCTCACCTTGACAAAAGGATCCAGGGTCTCTTTGTCCTGCCGGTGACAAATATCCAAACTCTCATAAATATCCCAATGTTCTTTTACGAGAAATATAATAATATAGGAGCGTAATTATTTACCTGAATTATTGAGGACTTATTTACCTGAGGTGGAAATAAATTTCTAGCTTTCAGGATATGAACAGTGAGCCTCTCTGCACTGGGTAAATATGAAAGCGATAACAAAACTTCCTGAATTTCTTCAGGAGGTTTCTTTTCTCGTGCAATTTCACCCCACACCTCACGAGATGACGAGACCAGCTCGAATTCCTCCATCGCAACCCTCACGGAACCAACGACATCGTTCCTCGAGAAGCGGTCGTAGTCCAAAACCTAAAAAGATTAATTTCTTTTTTGTATTCTTCCCTACAATAATTGATATATATATATTTATAATTTAAAATTAAAAGGGAAATCTTGTAACTTGCCTGCAAAACGAGCGTTTTGTCCTGCAATTCCTCGTGGCTAACGGGAAACTTGAAGTGTTGATCGAAAAATGGATTGGGCTCATTTCTGTGAATCGGCGTTTGGCGCTTTCTTGTATCGACTTCAGGGCTTAGAGTGAGTTTAACGTAAGGATCGTTAAAACCACCCTGATCACTTCCAGCGAGATCGTGAGCCTCGATCAGATGAACGTGGAGGTCGGATCTGTCGAAATCGTATTTCAAACGAAGATGAAGACGTCCTAAGATCTTTCCAGTTCTGCGGGCACTCAAGAAGAGTGGACCGTCTCGACGTTGATAGAGATCCGGTTGTAGAGAACCTAACGGCGACGCCGGAGGCGCTGGTCCACCCTCGCTACTGTAATAAATTAATCGAATAAGTAAATTCTATTGCAGAAGCAGAAGCAAAGATAATAATTATGATTCTTTTTTTTTTTACTTTTTAACGGTTTCTTTCCCGTAATAAGAAAAAAATAGTTTTCGGAAATGTATGACCTGTACGTGGTTCAAACTTTTTTTAATCTACAGCTTGAAATTTCCGTATTTTTCAAAATTTGAAAAAGTGTCTGGTTATACGAAAGAAAATGTTATAAACTATGCCCTGTCCGAATTTCAAATGAATATTGAATAACAATAACTTCACTGTTTATAAATGTTTCTTAAGAGAAAAAAAAAACTCGTTCTTGGCAAGACAATTTATTAATTGTATGTAAAATCCCTACACTGAAAAAATTACTCGGTTGAACAGGCTCCGAGCGATAAAATTGGTTGAGTCAACAAACTAGTTGGTTATGAAACTATCGAGGCAATAAATCAATTGGTTCGCAATTAACGAATTCGGTGTCGTCACAACCAACTAGTTTATCGGCTCAACAAAGAAATTGGTTAACCCAGCCAAGTTCGTCGCTTGGAACGTATTTAGCCATGTGAGTTACTTACGTCAACCAATTATTTCTCTCCGTTTAGCATATATGCGACCGTTAAAGAGTAAATTATAATTTCTCAAAACTTTTTAATGGTCCCTTGCGCGTAAAAAAAATAGTTTTCGAAAACGTACGACCTGTACGTGGTTCAAACTTTTTCTAATCTACAGCTTGAAATTTCCGTATTTTTCAAAATTTGAAAAAGTGTCTGGTCATACAAAAGAAAATGTTATAAACTATGCCCAGTTCAAATTTCAAATGAATATTAAATAACAATAACTTCACTGTTTATAAATATTTCTTAATAGAAAAAAAACTCGTTTTTGGTAAGACAATTTATTACTTGTATGTAAAATCCCTACACTGAAAAAATTACTCGGTTGAACAGGCTCCAAGCGATAAAATTGGTTGGGTCAACAAACTAGTTGATTACAATATTATCGAGGCAATAAATCAGTTGGTTGAGCCAATAAATTAATTGGCTGGCAACCAATGAATTCAGTGTCGTTACAACCAACTAGTTTATCGGCTCAACAAAGAAATTGGTTAACCCAGCCAACTAAATACGCTACAAGCGACGAACATAGTCGCTTGGAGCGTATTTAGCCATGTGAGTTGCTTTTGGCAATTAATTATTTCTCTCCGTTTAGCATATATGCGACAGTTAAAGAGTAAACGCGAAATACCAACCTGACGGAGGTTCTCGGCGGAGGAATGAGGAGAGGAGAGAGGCAACGAACTCCGGATCTGGCGACACCCATGGAAGAAGATCCGCAGGAAGAACTTGCACCAGTGGCCAGTGAAGAGAGAGAACTTTGCGAAGGTGATGCTGTTCCGCTGTGAATACTTCCGGTACAACTCGCTGGACTTGCGCTACGAGCATCCAACGATGCGGCCCTGGCAGGTGACGGTGATCTTTTGGTATAAATTTATAAATAATTATATCGACTCATAAAAAGAGCACTTAAGAGGAGAAACCACATTAGGAGGCTGATTTTAAGGCTTCTTTCGTGAATTTTTTTAAAGGTAGGAGGAATGATTAGAGTTTATGACAACTTCGAGGATATTATATTCATATTTTCAACCACATATTAAAAAATGTTCGGATTTTTTAAATAAAAATTTCTACGGTTATGAGCTGCTGCCTGTCGAAGCTCGACCCTCGAGTTTATTGCTTGCGTGCTATTGGAGATCACAATTTCCATCTCACATAAAAACCGCGATTCGTATATATCATTTACATGTTTTCTGTCTATATACACTTATTTTTGTATACAAATATCGGAAAATAAATTGTTTTTGAAAGTTTGAAAAAACCTTGTTTTAGCTTTTTTTATTTCAATTTTTTAAATCATTTTCTCATCCCAAAATATTCAAGATAATTCAATAGCAATTAGAAAAAACTTCGGGGATAACTAATTCATGCAATTAAAAAAATCGATTTTTTTAACCGTCTAGCATGATTTACCCCTTAAAAGTGATACGCACAATTTTGTGTGCTACTTGAGGTAACATTGTTTAGTTACATTTTACGTGATATGAAATGTTGTTTGTCTACAAAGTTCTGCGGTAAAACTTTATGCGGTTACTTTATACTTCTACGTGGACTTGAACAACACGATTCTCCAAGCTTTAGTGTGGATTTGATAGTTGCGTGTCTACAAAGTTTTTAGTGGATTCAACATAGCCAATCTACAAAGTTTCACGTGAACCAAAAAGTAATATGGCAGCATAACTTTATGTGGATTCAAAAGTTACGTGTTTGCGAGGTTTAACGTGACTTTTGGAAAATCGATGACCACAATATCTCAAAAATCACTGCATCGATAGACTTCAAATTCTACAAGCTCTTTTAACATATCATAAAGCAGTGCTTGAACAAAGGAATTTTTTATTCGATGCATAGCTTTATCAACGAAAATAGAGCGATTTTTGTCACCGAAAATCGATATTTTCACTTTGTACGGCAGCCATTTTTTCCAAAATCAATATTTCATTAAATCCTTCATTCAAACACTGGATAATTTCATATAAAAAAGAAATATCTATGACTATTTAATTTCAGATGATTTGTTTTCGAGCAGCAGCACTTTTTTCAGACAGCGTTCTGCATAAACCATCGAATCTACTACATGTATAAATATTTTTCATTTAAAAAAAATGTAAAAGATACTTAAAACCAGACTCTTCAATGCAGCAAAAAAAAATTGAAAATCTGCATACGATTTTCAAAAAATAAATTCACGAAACATCCTTTTTTTTAGCCTTAAGCACAGATTTTTTATTAAGGGGAAGCTGGATTCGAGTGCAGAAGCAGGTTTTTACCGACCGAAGTCGGTAAAAGCTTTTTCGTAGTTTTGATTATTCTTCGTTAATACGCTACAGATATGCTTCAAATTATACACGATTGTAGTATCAACATAAACAAGTGGACGTACATTCGAATATTGGGTGAATACGTACAATGAATGAAGATATTCGTATATTACTAAGCCTGGATCATCGCGGGGATCGCAAACAGACTACGTGATCGTAGTTTCGGTTTTGCGTGGATTCCTTTTGTGTAATTGACTTTTCGACGCTCGCAGAATATTCAGAGAACGCTAAAGAATGGACGTACATTTCGATTTAACGTATGTGAATTCCAGAATCTTTTATATCGTACCAAACAGGCGATGCTGTCAAACCCTGGCGGCCATTTTGATTTCGGGAGGTTTAGTATTATACGATTTTTTTCATTTATTGTACGTTTTCACCAAATATTCGAATGTACGTCCACTCGTTTATGTTGATATTACAATCGTGTACAATTTGAAGCATGTTTGTACCGTATTAACGAAGAATAATCAAAACTACGAAAAAGCCTGTTTTTACCGACCAAAGTCGGTAATAAAATCTACTCCAGCATCCCCTTAAAGCTTGTAATGTAAGTGAACCTTGAACTCCTCGAGGGCGAGTATGAGGAGGCGGCGTGAACGGAATCATGATAGCGGTGGCGAAGAAATGTCTATGACTATTTAATTTCAGATGATTTGTTTTCGAGCAGCATGACTTTTTTCAGACAGCGTTCTGCATAAACCATTGAATCTACTACATGTATAAATATTTTTCATTTAAAAAAATGTAAAAGATACTTAAAACCAGACTCTTCAATGCAGCAAAAAAAAAAAATTGAAAATCTGCATACGATTTTCAAAAAATAAATTCACGAAACATCCTTTTTTTAGCCTTAAGCACAGCTTTTTTATGAAAGCATGTAAGTGAACCTTGAACTCCTCGAGGGCGGGTATGAAGAGGCGGCGTGAACGGAATCATGATAGCGGTGGCGAAGAAATGTCTATGACTATTTAATTTCACATGATTTGTTTTCGAGCAGCATGACTTTTTTCAGACAGCGTTCTGCATAAACCATTGAATCTACTACATGTATAAATATTTTTCAATAAACAAAAATGTAAAAGATACTTAAAACCAGACTCTTCAATGCAGCAAAAAAAAAAAAATTAAAAATCTGCATATGTTTTCCAAAAAAAAATTCACGAAACATCCTTTTTTTTAGCCTTAAGCACAGCTTTTTTATTAAAGCTTGTAAGTGAACCTTGAACTCCTCGAGGGCGGGTATGAAGAGGCAGCGTGAACGGAATCATGGTAGTGGTGGCGACCATCGGGCCCATAAGCTCTGATCTGCGGCGAAGATCCACGATGAACTGATGGGCCTGAGGCTCCTTCTAAAGAACTCTGAGAGCTGATGGATGGATTTCTCGCGAGAACTCGACCACCCGGTCCTGTTGTACCTCCTCCACTGCTCGGGTAGCTACGGCTCTGATGATGTAGCGTTGCCCCTATAGCATTCATAAAAGGTCGGGTCAAGCGGCGTAATAATCAATGAGAACTTTATATTTCAACTCATAACCACCACCAAATAATACTTTAAAAAATTGGGCACAAATTGATACAACAATTTTTTAGTATATTACCTAAATGTCTGTCGACATTTAAAAAAAGATTTAACCGTCTTTCAGCTTTTATACGTTTTGAAATAAAAAAATCATAATTATTATACGAAACTTGAAATCACGACAGTTTTGTACTAATTATGATTAATTTACATGAATTATTCTTTATAAACGAATTCGAATGTTTAAAATCTATCATAATAATATAAATCGATTCAATCATTCAGTAAATATTATGCTTTGTATTATCGATCACTATAAGTAGGTCAATATTAAATGTTTTACAGATTTTTCTATGGTAACCCCATTGAATTATAGATCTTTTAGACGTGTACATTTTTTGGTTGAGATTAACGGAATGGTGTTAACTTATATATCTATATACTGTTTAGATTTTTATTTTTCATGAATGCAGTATTTACCAGACTCTCCACCCGAGGCACTTCCCGAGGGTTGCACAGCATGATGTTCTTTCGCAACGTTGAATTCCTACAACAAATATGGTAATGGTGTTCAAATATTGTGATAATAATAAGGATAGCCAACTCGCAGTTTCTTATCGTATCTCTTTATCTATATTTCTCTGCTCCATGATACATTTTTCATGCGTACAGAAAATATGGAATAAAAGAAGATAAGAAAAAAGATGATATGACAAGTTGCCTAGTGATAATCACTACATATTTTATAGCTCTGCGTGAGGGAAAGTGGTCACGCGACTTTTATTTTTTTGCGTGCGTTAACTTATCGGGAATCAATTTATAAAAGCCTCCTCAGCTGCTGTATATATATATAGCCTTATGTAAATGTTTAAGAATGTGAAATGCTAAAGATATCACACTTTGGGATTTTTTTCAGAATTATTCAACATTCGTTGTCTGAATGAAAAAATAAACATGATATTTTTAGATTTTTTTCTTGTTATTTGCGTGTTGTTACTAAAATAGCTACAACTTTTTACCCTGTGTAGCTACTACTACTAATATTGTTCACAATAAATTAACCCTTATAACAATCTCCTGAAGATAAAGCTACTATAATTTTTTTAAATTTTTTACAGATTTTCGAAGTCTTTCAGACTTTCGATTTTTCTTTCCCAAATTCGTTAAATTTATTGAAACTAGATTTATCTTTTCTCCGCCATCGTGTTTTCGTTTTATTTGCAACGAATAAAGCTTTGTTAAAAACGAAATTTCACCTTCAACGAATTTTGAAACCTGGTTTTATAAAAAGTCTTATAAAAAACAGGCAATTTTTTATTTTTCTTCTTAAATTACGCGTTTAATTAAAAAATAACAATTCAGTTTACTTGCATAAATTTAATTATGCACATTGCTTCCTCATGGAAGTAACTTTGTAAAAAGTGAAAAATAATGATGAAGCAATATGCAAGATTCTACTTTGCAACCTTTTTTTAGTGGTTTTAATAATGCAATAGTTAATAGATGGAAATGTTGTGCTCGCTAGATCAAATTCTGCAAAAGTTTATGCAATGACGTAACTTTTTTTTGATTTCATAAATAACTTCATAAAGTTCGATAAAACCCGAACCGATTTACCGATTTTGCCCAAATTGAAAGATCGCATCACTTTGTTCAATTTTCATGCAAAGTTTTAGCTCAATAGCTAAAAATGTGCTCGAGTTAGAGGACATTTTTCAAAATCTTCAAAATCTCATAAAAACGATATGCGTCGCGCGATGTTGATAAAATTACCAAGTAAAGATTGACCAATACAGTGCATGGAATTAAAATTTGAACTGATTCGGCCGAGTAGTTAACGAGTTACACACACACACACACACACACACACACACACACACACACACACACACACACACACACACACACACACACACACACACACACACACACACACACACACACACACACACACACACACACACACACACACACACACACACACACACACACACACACACACACACACACACACACACACACACACACACACACACACACACACACACACACACACACACACACACACACACACACACACACACACACACACACACACACACACACACACACACACACACACACACACACACACACACACACACACACACACACACACACACACACACACACACACACACACACACACACACACACACACACACACACACACACACACACACACACACACACACACACACACACACACACACACACACACACACACACACACACACACACACACACACACACACACACACACACACACACACACACACACACACACACACACACACACACACACACACACACACACACACACACACACACACACACACACACACACACACACACACACACACACACACACACACACACACACACACACACACACACACACACACACACACACACACACACACACACACACACACACACACACACACACACACACACACACACACACACACACACACACACACACACACACACACACACACACACACACACACACACACACACACACACACACACACACACACACACACACACACACACACACACACACACACACACACACACACACACACACACACACACACACACACACACACACACACACACACACACACACACACACACACACACACACACACACACACACACACACACACACACACACACACACACACACACACACACACACACACACACACACACACACACACACACACACACACACACACACACACACACACACACACACACACACACACACACACACACACACACACACACACACACACACACACACACACACACACACACACACACACACACACACACACACACACACACACACACACACACACACACACACACACACACACACACACACACACACACACACACACACACACACACACACACACACACACACACACACACACACACACACACACACACACACACACACACACACACACACACACACACACACACACACACACACACACACACACACACACACACACACACACACACACAAGCGTACGTGTTCAATCTTTCTTTCTAAACCCCTTTTCTCGATGTTTTCGACCATTTTGAGTGTTCTGACATGAAAAACTCGACAAAAAAACACACGCATACACATACATACATGCGGATTATTTTTCTAGAC
The DNA here is from genome assembly GCA_963970395.1 of Ephialtes manifestator. NCBI lineage: Eukaryota > Metazoa > Arthropoda > Insecta > Hymenoptera > Ichneumonidae > Ephialtes > Ephialtes manifestator. The sequence continues at coordinate 28,716,928 of OZ019975.1, read as the reverse complement.
CACTTCTCTCGATGTTTTCGACCATTTTGAGGGTTCTGAAATGAAAAACTCGACAAAAAAATACATACACACATACACACACACACACACACACACATACATACATACATACATACATACATGCGAATTATTTTTCTAGACCACTTCTCTCGATGTTTTCGACCATTTTGAGTGTTCTGACATAAAAATCTCGACAAAAATGGAAACAAAGAATAGATGAACCTAAAGAATATATGATTATGAGGAAGAAAAAGAAAGTCCGAGCTTTACGAACCTAAAGAATATATGATTATGAGGAAGAAAAAGAAAGTCCGAGCTTTACCTCGGAGCTTGTGGTGGAGGTAGTGCTGTCCGCGCTGTCGGTCGTAGCAACGGACGACAAAGGTGACCGTGATCCCCTATGCGCCCAGCGATCCCTAATAATTGCAACACCCGCAACCATTCCAATTTTACTCGCGGCACTCGTTCCGCCCGTGCCGCCTTTATCTGTTGCGGTGGCGTTTCCGCTTCCGCCTCCACCGCCACATGCTAACTCCAAAACATCGCCGAATACCTCGGACAATTTGTCCGGCACTTTGACTAGCGCCTCCAAGACCACCGTCTGTACTCAACGGCACCCAAAAAATAATAATATCACTCTGTCCCGTCTCTTTTTATCGTCGTACAGCACAGCTTAATAAATAACTCTTAAAAAGCTGTCGAAAAAAAATGTCCACTGTACTTCGTATTTCGTAGCGAGCAAACAAACGTTTACTCAACCAAAATTCTTTGCGTTCGATTTTTTGCTGCAGCGCTTTGTTGTTCAACACGTCTTGTGTACATGTGTTAAAGATTCACTGAATTAATCGACTATTTTAAGAACTCATAGCACAAAGAATTACCAATGTTATCGACCCAAACGTCCTCTCTCTTTTTTCTCTCTCTCTGTCTCACTTTTTTCGTCCTCACGTCTACTTTTCACTCTACTTTTCAATCAGAGAATCTCGAAGCTCAACCCGTTTACTTTTTCGTTATCGAACAAACACCTTGTGTTAAAAGTCTGTTTATATGTCCTTAACGCGAGACTCTTAATATCTCCCCTACTTTCTACGAGTTGAGCTTCCACTCATGTCTTCTCACAGATGTAGTAGTCGTGCGAGGTTCTAGAGTCGACTGGTCGATGAACGAACCTGGTGGATGTTACGCGTAGTATAGAATATTTCGTGAAGCACAGATTCGCCGATGAAAAAGTAACATTCGCTCTAGGCGGGAATTTTCATTGATTTTTTTCTTGTGGGTTCTATAGCGACTTGGCACGATAAGCGGGTTCACTGAGTCGATAGGCGAGGGTTTAAGGCTTGACGAACGATGGATTTTGACGCGGCGAGCAAGTGGACGAGACGATATATCGAGCAGCCTGTCACTGTTGATGGGAGGAAAGTGCGCCTGTTGGGGGAGCTTGTGTATATCTCGAGATAACAGAGAACGCGTAGAAACGCTAGCGAGCTTTGAAAGCTTTCGTTTGCTGGCTATGGCGAGCTCGAGAGCTGAGAGAACCGAGAAGCAAGGGCCAAGGGTTGTTGGTGAGCGATTCCGTGCGCCAATCAGCCAACGAACGGGCAAAACCCGCTTCTCTTCTCTTTCTACGATCCTACAAGGCTAAACGAACGATAGAGGTATGCGTGCGCCGCAACAGGTTATACTCTCTGCGAGTCGATTCGCTCCCCTTCTTCCCTACTCGTTAGTTGTTACACAGGCGCTCTACTCGACCTAGTATTTTTCGAGTTCTACTCGATATATATGTATATATATGTGTATGTGTGTGTGTGTAGATGTATGTTTATATATATATATATATGGATGACTTGTTTGTCGAAAAATCGAATGTATACAAATATGTAGCCCTCTTCTGGAGAAAAGTAAAATAGGGCAGCTAAGAAACGGAGAAAAAGGCTTCGTTGGGATTACTACGATTCTCGGTCAAAAACTTGACCAAGAAAAAATTGGGAGGCGCAAGTTATTGGCTAGGAGTCTTAAATACTTGGTTGTGTTAGCAAATAATTGGTTATGTTGACCAATAACGAGGTTGTGTCTTCATGACTTGTTTGTCGAAAAATCGAATGTACACAAATATGTAGCCCTCTTCTGGAGAAAAGTAAAATAGGGCAGCTGAGAAACTGAGAATAAGGCTTCGTTGGGATTACTACGATTCTCGGTCAAAAACTTGACCAAGAAAAAATTGGGAGGCGCAAGTTATTGGCTAGGCGTATTAAATACTTGGTTGTGTTAGCAAATAATTGGTTATGTTGACCAATAACGAGGTTGTGTCTTCATGACTTGTTTGTCGAAAAATCGAATGTATACAAATATGTAGCCCTCTTCTGGAGAAAAGTAAAATAGGGCAGCTGAGAAACTGAGATTAAGGCTTCGTTGGGATTACTACGATTCTCGGTCAAAAACGTGACCAAGAAAAAATTAGGAGGCGCAAGTTATTGGCTAGGCGTATTAAATACTTGGTTGTGTTAGCAAATAATTGGTTATGTTGACCAATAACGAGGTTGTGTCTTCATGACTTGTTTGTCGAAAAATCGAATGTATACAAATATGTAGCCCTCTTCTGGAGAAAAGTAAAATAGGGCAGCTGAGAAACTGAGAATAAGGCTTCGTTGGGATTACTACGATTCTCGGTCAAAAACGTGACCAAGAAAAAATTGGGAGGCGCAAGTTATTGGCTAGGAGTCTTAAATACTTGGTTGTGTTAGCAAATAATTGGTTATGTTGACCAATAACGAGGTTGTGTCTTCATGACTTGTTTGTCGAAAAATCGAATGTATACAAATATGTAGCCCTCTTCTGGAGAAAAGTAAAATAGGGCAGCTGAGAAACTGAGAATAAGGCTTCGTTGGGATTACTACGATTCTCGGTCAAAAACTTGACCAAGAAAAAATTGGGAGGCGCAAGTTATTGGCTAGGAGTCTTAAATACTTGGTTGTGTTAGCAAATAATTGGTTATGTTGACCAATAACGAGGTTGTGTCTTCATGACTTGTTTGTCGAAAAATCGAATGTATACAAATATGTAGCCCTCTTCTGGCGAAAAGGAAAATAGGGCAGCTGAGAAACTGAGAATAAGGCTTCGTTGGGGTTACTACGATTCTCGGTCAAAAACGTGACCAAGAAAAAATTAGGAGGCGCAAGTTATTGGCTAGGCGTATTAAATACTTGGTGGTGTTAGCAAATACTTGGTTATGTTGACCAATAACGAAGTTGTGTCTTCATGACTTGATTGTCGAAAAATCGAATGTATACAAATATGTAGCCCTCTTCTGGAGAAAAGTAAAATAGGGCAGCTGAGAAACTGAGAATAAGGCTTCGTTGGGATTACTACGATTCTCGGTCAAAAACGTGACCAAGAAAAAATTGGGAGGCGCAAGTTATTGGCTAGGCGTATTAAATACTTGGTTGTGTTAGCAAATAATTGGTTATGTTGACCAATAACGAGGTTGTGTCTTCATGACTTGTTTGTCGAAAAATCGAATGTATACAAATATGTAGCCCTCTTCTGGAGAAAAGTAAAATAGGGCAGCTGAGAAACTGAGAATAAGGCTTCGTTGGGATTACTACGATTCTCGGTCAAAAACTTGACCAAGAAAAAATTGGGAGGCGCAAGTTATTGGCTAGGCGTATTAAATACTCGGTTGTGTTAGCAAATAATTGGTTATGTTGACCAATAACGAGGTTGTGTCTTCATGACTTGTTTGTCGAAAAATCGAATGTATACAAATATGTAGCCCTCTTCTGGAGAAAAGTAAAATAGGGCAGCTGAGAAACTGAGAATAAGGCTTCGTTGGGATTACTACGATTCTCGGTCAAAAACGTGACCAAGAAAAAATTGGGAGGCGCAAGTTATTGGCTAGGCGTATTAAATACTTGGTTGTGTTAGCAAATACTTGGTTATGTTGACCAATAACGAGGTTGTGTCTTCATGACTTGTTTGTCGAAAAATCGAATGTATACAAATATGTAGCCCTCTTCTGGAGAAAAGTAAAATAGGGCAGCTGAGAAACTGAGAATAAGGCTTCGTTGGGATTACTACGATTCTCGGTCAAAAACTTGACCAAGAAAAAATTGGGAGGCGCAAGTTATTGGCTAGGCGTATTAAATACTTGGTTGTGTTAGCAAATACTTGGTTATGTTGACCACTAACGAGGTTGTGTCTACATAGTTTTCGTATTTTTGGTATTTCTAACCAAGTTTTTGGTATTTATAACTAGCAAACCTTTTTTTTGAATGAAGAAGTAAAGCTTGGATTGTAAGAATATTGTATAAAATTGGGCATTACTTCCTTGTTATTTCATATTGGTTCCAAAAGATGATAAAATTAGGGGAAAATTTTATCTTCTGGTTTTCGTGATATATTGTAAAAAAAATGATTTTTCATTGCGGTTGTTCAATATATATCTATATGTATATACATATATGAGGCATTCCACCGGTTATCGACAGGGTTGCGACCCTCATATTTTTCTTCCTTTTGAGATGTAGAGCTATATAAAAAAAAATTCTAGCATTTTTTTAGATTTAAAAAAGATTTGTTTTCTTTAATTACCTAAAATTTGATTTTATCAAAAAATACGTGGACGTTTTTTTTTTACAGTAAATTCTGTGTCCAAAAACAACATTTTTGAGCCTAGGCCCAGAGTGGGTCGAGGCTTAGATTAGCAGCTAAAAATAAAACAAAATAAAAAAAAAATTAGAAATAAAACCCCAAACTTGAATCTCTCTAAAAGTATGTCGATGATTTTTTTGAAATTTTTATAGTAAATTCTGTATCCAAAAACGAAATTTTTGAGACTAGAACGAAAATGGGGGTCAGTCTAGAATAGCAACTAAAAATAAAATTCTCTCGTAAATAAAATTTGTGAATTCGTATAATCTCTAAAAATTTGAATATCTCAAAAACTACGTCGACTATGTATTTGAATTTTTTACAGTAAATTATGTGTCCAAAAACAGAATTTTTGAGACTAGTGCGAAAATGGGGGGCAGCTTAGAATACAAGCAAAAAAATATGAATGGCTTACTTGTCGAAAAACCGAATGTATACAAATAGTAGTCTTCTTCTCGAAAAAAATAAAATAGAGCAGCGACGAAAAGCTTGAATTGTAAAAACATAATAAAATTGTATAAAATAAAAGTTTGAAATAGATCCTTGTACATTGCTTCCTTGTTATTTCATATTTTTTGCAAAAAATGATAAAAGTATTGAAAAATGTTATCTTCTGGTTTTCGTGATATATTGTAAAAAAAATGATTTTTCTTTGCGGTTGTTCAAAAGCTTGGACAGCTTTCGACGTTTTTTCTCCTATTCTTCAGTCGTTACACAGGAGCTCCACCCAACACAGTATTCTTCGAGTTCTCCTGCGCTTTATCACTCTATATTATAAAAAGATCTCGCCGCCGCCGCCACCGCAGCCGCCGCCGCCGCCACCGCCGCCGCCACCGCCGCCGCCGCCGCCGCCGTGTAGGATAGTCCCTCATGGACCGCCGAACCTGGATTATTCTAAGTCCATCAAGGGCCCCCGAGCCTGGATTATTCTAAGTCCCTCATGGGCCTCCAAGCCTGAATTATTCTAAGTCCCCATGCACACCCCTGATTACCCAGAATCCCCTGATTATAATATATATCTATATTATAAAAAGATCTCGCCGCCGCCGCCGTGTCAAGAATCGAGGTCTCTCTATATTATAAAAAGATCTCGCCGCCGCTGCCACCGCCGCCGCCGCCGTGTAGGATAGTCCCTCATGGACCACCGAACCTGGATTATTCTAAGTCCCTCAAGGGCCCCCGAGCCTGGATTATTCTAAGTCCCTCATGGGCCCCCAAGCCTGGATTATTCTAAGTCCCCATGGACACCCCTGATTACCCAGAATCCCCTGATTATAATATATATCTATATTATAAAAAGATCTCGCCGCCGCTGCCGTGTCAAGAATCGAGGGACTTAAAAAAATTCAGGGGAGGTACCCCAAACCCGTATTTTTCTAAGTCCTTTTCCAAAAACATAGGTCCCCCAAGCGTGGGGGGCACCCTTGCGGGGGGCATTTCTTTTGGGGGAGATTGCGAGCGCGCGAAGCGCGCGAGCCACAATAAAATCCTAGTATATATATATATACTAGGATTTTATTGTGGCTCGCGCGCTGCGCGCGCTCGCAATCGCCCCCCACCCAAGGGTGCCACCTCCGAAGGGTGCCCCCGCCAAGGGTCCCCCCCCCCAGGGAGCCCCCCCCCCTTCCGCCAAGCCCTGAGCCCGAATTATTCTAAGTCCCTCGATTCTTGCCAGGGCGGCGCCGGCGGCGGCGGCGAGATCTTTTTATAATATAGAGAGATGAATGACTTGTTTGTCGAAAAATCGAATGTATACAAATATGTAGCCCTCTTCTGGAGAAAAGTAAAATAGGGCAACAACAAATAATATTAAAATATTTGAAGTAAATTGTTTCGTTGTTATTTCATATTTTTTCCAAAAAATCATAAAACTATTGAATAGCAGTTGAAGGTACTGAACTCGGGTGTCGGACGCGTCCCGGGACGTTGTCTCTAGAGTAGGTTTTTGCACCCGGGTGGTGCGAATGAGAACCGTGGAGTGAACTAAATTTGTCGCGAATGTGTTTGCAATTTCTTTGCTTTTCCGTTTTTCAGCTTAGCTTCAACGATTTAGGCAGGGCGCGTAGATTATAAGTAGCTTGTCGATTTTCTGGTGTGCTGTAGTTAAGTAGGTAGGCAGTAGGGGGCGGACTTGCCTGTATTGCCAGGAAAGTTCCACTCCCGAAGAAATTGTCTTTCTTAAGCTGCAGATCTATTCGCCAGTCCGAGATCAAAGCGATCTAGGATCAGGGGTGAAATAGATCTGTCGATCTGTCTCAGTAAATGAGACAGATCGTTGTCCGAATTGTACTTTCTGTGAGTTTCTCACCGGATCCAATGATGGGCAACTAGGCTTTGAGATTCTCGTAATGAAAATTGACACTCGAGATGACGATTCTTAAAAGAAACGTCAAATATCGAGGGTCAATATTTTTTTTGCTTTGTTGGATTGATGAACAATCATTTAGAATTTCTTAGATACTCGAGAATCTCGAAGCATTGTATCTAGGTCATCAAAGTGGCTATATGCTGAAGAGGCCCCTCCGCGTTGTAAAAGCTTAGCATGATTTCAAGTTTATGCAAAGCGGAGCTCAAGAGGGCAACTATAGAGGATGATTGTTCGCTGAAGAATGAACAGTCATGCTCTTTTCACACCCTTTGCCCAATATACCACGTGTCACTATTATTATTTACGCTCGGCAGCATGTAAGCCGAGCGTAAAAATGTTTTCTAATATGTTTTGCTGAGTGTTCGCAGGTATGATATCGCCGAAACTATAACTGATGCCTGGAAAGCCTACAGATTTAAGGTCGTCGTCTCACGTCGTCATGTGTGGAAGTTTCGTGTACACACCCTTTCGGAATTTAGAAGAGATGTGCGAGGAGAAACATCAATGTCGAGTCAGCCATCAACAACATAGAAGTCGATCGATTACTACAAACTTCTCAACGGCGACATTTTATTTTGTTCTCATAAAATGTAACTAAAATTACTGCTAAGTACACAAATAACTAGAGCAATCTTAACAATCCGCTCATCTTAACAATCTGTCTTTGAAATTTGGTCTGATTCTTACAATTAAAATTACTTTCCCCCCGATTTTGGGAATATGATATTTTACCATTTTGCATTCTTGTGTATTTCACGAAAATTTCAGAACTCGGTATAAATTTCGAATATCTGGAATTTATATTTTCAATACAAAATATGTTAACTATAATTTGTAAAATATCATATTCCCAAAATCGGGGCGAAAGTAACTTTGCCTTTTATCACACGATAATTTACTTAATTTTTTTCTGCTGTAGATGATATGTGTCAGATAATAGGACGAAGGGACAAATTCTCGACGTCCTCACCGAAAACAAGAAATAATCATACGAAAATGGAAAAGCTATAACACCGTTTCATGTAAATATTTATTTTCTGCTTAAAATAGCCTTTTATACGAATAAAGAAAAAGTTAATGTTAATCTTACATTCTTTCAAAAAATTTTATTTTCAGTATTTCATCCCCTCGCTGCGATGCACGTGACACATTTACAAAAAAATCTTGAAGAGCAAAAAGGAGTACTTCAAAGAGCAATGTGAAGTACTTTTATAGAGTGGATATAGGCCTCATGGGGAAAGCACTATAAAAAAATAACGAGCCGATAGTTCTACCTCTTGGTGGTGTGGAAACGACTAACCAATTAAATAACGACCATCGTCAATTTTAATAAATCTTTGTAGAAGTTTATATTCATTAAGGTACTTGTACTGCCACGTGTCAAATTAGTCAATTTTTCGCTAATTTATAAATTATTTTCCTAATTAATTTATTCAAGTGCCAACTAATTTATATTTTCCTAGATAAATATAATATGTATAATATGTTCGTAGAAAAATAAAATTGCTTGCATTGAAAAAATACAATATAAAAAAGTGTGCACGGTAGAACGTTGGAAACTCATTATTTTACATTTCTCACAAAGCTACCTTCATTACAATGTATCATGGTCAAATAAAGCTTTCGCTTAGAGGAAGCTTTGTAAAGAGTGAAAAATAATGAGAAAGGAATTTGCAATGTTTTCCATTGTTTCCCAGAAAAAATTGCAACATCAGCAAAGATGTTCTTTTAAAAAAATTATCAATTATAATAATACTTTTTACAGGAAATGGGATATATAAAAAATTATTCCCAAGAATAATTTTTCAGACCTTGTCCTCCAAATATTTGGATATCCAACGAATTATATTTTTCATACATACAGATGTTATTTAAAAAACTGGAAATGATAAATAACCGTACAAACGTAATATTGATAAATCCCAGAAAGGAAGTAAAAAAGAATCTCAAATCTTGACTAACGATATTGGAGCAGGAAATAAGAAATTCTAAGTAGAATAGTAGACTTTTAGGTCAGCCGGATTCCAATTCTTCACCGAATTTTTCGATACGACAAAAATTACAGAAATTTTTTATCTCAACTTATAAACGCACTAAAAAAGAGAAACAAAGTTCTCAACATGAAAAATCAATTGAGTGAATTTTCAGTTACAGAAATTGTTTCATTGATTCAATTCCACGTATAATTTTGCTCCCGGTAAATTTGTTGAGTTTATTCGCCGCGTTTAACTGATTATTTAACGCGATGAAAATTGCTCAGCTACTTAAATTTTTCATACATACAGATATTATTAAAAAACAAGAAATCATAAATAATATCGTAAACGTGATGTTGATAAACCTCAGAAAGGAAGTTAAAAAAAGCTCAAATAAAGGTCAAAGATATTTGACCGGGAAATGAGAAGTTCCAAGTAGAATAGTAAACTTTTATGTCAGCCGGATTCCAATTCTGCACCGAATTTTTCTATATGATAAAATTATACAAATTTTTGTTCACTACTTGTAAACGTACTAAAAAAGAAAAAGAAAATGCTCAACATGAAAAAACAATTGAGTGAAGTTCTAGTTATACAAATTGTTAATAATTTTGCTCTCGGTAAATTTGTTGAGTTTATTCGCCGCGTTTAACTGATTATTTAATGTGATGAAAATTGCTCAGCTACTTAAATTTTTTCATACCTACAGATATTATTAAAAAAACAAGAAATCATAAATAATATCGTAAACGTGATGTTGATAAGTCTCAGAAAGGAAGTAAAAAAAGCTCAAATAAAGGTCAAAGATATTTGACCAGGAAATGAGAAGTTCCAAGTAGAATAGTAAACTTTTATGTCAGCCGGAATCCAATTCTTCACCGAATTTTTCTATATGATAAAATTATACAAATTTTTGTACTCTACTTATAAACGCACTAAAAAAGAAAAAAAATGCTCAACATGAAAAAAACAATCGAGTGAAGTTCCAGTTACAGAAATTGTTTCACTGATTCAATTCCACGTATAATTTTACTCCCAGTAAATTTGCTAAATGTATTCGCCGTGTTTAAATCATTATTTAACGTGATGAAAATTGCTCAGCTACTTCCATTTTTTCATACTTAAAGATATTATTAAAAACTCAGAAATCATAAATAATATCGTAAACGTGATGTTGATAAGTCTCAGAAAGGAAGTAAAAAAAACCTCAAATAAAGGTCAAAGATTTTTGACCGGGAAATGAGAAGTTCCAAGTAGAATAGTAAACTTTTATGTCAGCCGGATTCCAATTCTCCACCGAATTTTTCTATATGATAAAATTATACAAATTTTTGTACTCTACTTATAAACGCAGTAAAAAAGAAAAAAAATGCTCAACATGAAAAAAACAATCGAGTGAAGTTCCAGTTACAGAAATTGTTTCATTGATTCAATTCCACGTATAATTTTACTCCCAGTAAATTTGCTAAATGTATTCGCCGCGTTTAAATCATTATTTATCGTGATGAAAATTGATCAGCTAATTAAATTTTTCATACATACAGATATTATTAAAAAACCAGAAATCATAAATAATATCGTAAACGTGATGTTGATAAGTCTTAGAAAGGAAGTAAAAAAAGCTCAAATAAAGGTCAAAGATATTTGACCAGGAAATGAGAAGTTCCAAGTAGAATAGTAAACTTTTATGTCAGCCGGATTCCAATTCTCCACCGAGAATAATAATAATAATAATAATATTATATTAATTTTTGTTCCCTACTTATAAACGCACTAAAAAAGAAAAAGAAAATGCTCAACATGAAAAAACAATCGAGTGAAGTTCCAGTTACAGAAATTGTTTCATTGATTCAATTCCACCTATAATTTTGCTCTCAGTAAATTTGTTGAGTTTATTCGCCGCGTTTAACTGATTATTTAACGTGATGAAAATTGCTCAGCTACTTAAATTTTTCATACATACAGATATTATTAAAAAACAAGAAATCATAAATAATATCGTAAACGTGATGTTGATAAGTCTCAGAAAGGAAGTAAAAAAAAGCTCAAATAAAGGTCAAAGAAATTGACCAGGAAATGAGAAGTTCTAAGTAGAATAGTAAACTTTTATGTCAGCCGGATTCCAATTCTCCGCCGAATTTTTCCATATGATAAAATTATATAAATTTTTGTTCTCTACTTATAAACGCACTAAAAAAGAAAAAAAAATGCTCAACATGAAAATACAATCGAGTGAAGTTCCAGTTACAGAAATTGTTTCATTGATTCAATTCCATGTATAATTTTACTCCCAGTAAATTTGCTAAATGTATTCGCCGCGTTTAAATCATTATTTAACGTGATGAAAATTGATCAGCTAATTAAATTTTTCATACATACAGATATTATTAAAAAACCAGAAATAATAAATAATATCGTAAACGTGATGTTGATAAGCCTCAGAAAGGAAGTAAAAAAAGCTCAAATAAAGGTCAAAGTAATTGACCAGGAAATGAGAAGTTCCAAGTACAATTTTCGTTTTCTACTTATAAACGCACTAAAAAAGAAAAAGAAAATGTTCAGCGTAAAGAAAACAATTGGGTAAAGTTCCAGTTATAGAAATTGTTTCATTGATTCAATTGCACGTTTAATTTTGCTCCCAGTAATCATACACTACTTGTGTGTGCCTTGGCAGCCTGTTGAGTTTATTCGTCGACCTTTAACGGATTATTTAGCGTGTTGTGCGCGCGCGTGCCTACACGCCATACTCGAAACGGCACAAGATAGCTATCGCTCTCATTGTGGAGTGGCTGTATCGATCCCAATTCCGGATACTACGTTCCCGGTTGGGGGAGATGCGAGAGACCTCGTCTCAGCTTGCGTCCTGCTCTCCGACACTTCCCCTTCTTTGAATCCTCGGAGAATCCAGCGTACGCAGAAAGAAAGAAAGAGAGAGAGAGAGAGCAGAGAGATACGCGTCTCGAATATAGTATGTACCATGTACCGTACAAAAACGCCTTTCAAAACGCAATACCAGCCGTAAGATCTCTGGGATGAAAGGTCGAGTCGCTTTTACGCAGCGTTGTCAGAAATATGAATATTGCGCGTCGACACCGCGACAGACATGCCCTCCAGACCAATTTTTTTTTCTAAACCCAGTGTCTACACAAAGAAAAGAGGAGATTGGGTTCGAGTTAATCCGTTAGACGAAGTGTGGAAAAAAATGTTTGAGTAAAGCAACGAAGTTTTGTTGTTTGTTTTTTTTTTAATTGAAAATTGCCAGGCTGAACGTTTTTTTAGGTGTCTTTATCGGCCGGATTTTGGTGGGCCAGAGAATATTATTTCTTAGTATACGATTTGCGTGCAAAAATCCCGTCTTTGGGCCCATGAGGGAAATAGAAAAAATTCGGGCTTGAGGGCTCATCAGGAACTTAGAAAAAAATTCGGGCTGGCAGCCCAATTTTTGGGAAGGGCCTTAGAACAAATTCGGGCTTGATGGCTCATCAGGAACTTAGAAAAAAATTGGGGTTGGCAGCCCAATTTTTGGGAAGGGCCTTAGAACGAATTCGGGCTTGATGGCTCATCAGGAACTTAGAAAAAAATTGGGGTTGGCAGCCCAATTTTTGGGGAGGGCCTTAGAACAAATTCGGGCTTGAGGGCTCATCAGGAACTTAGAAAAAAATTGGGGTTGGCAGCCCAATTTTTTGGGAGGGCCTTAGAACAAATTCGGGCTTGAGGGCTCATGAGGGACTTAAAAACAATCCAATTTTGGGGGCCCATGAAGGGATTTCGAAGAAATTCGGGCCTGAGAGTCCATGAGGGAATTTGAAAAAAATTGGGCTTAAGGTCGGATTGGAAATTTAGAAAAAAAATTTGTTTGGGGGCCCGTAAGAAAAAATCTGGGCTTGGGGCCCATGATCGACTCTGAAAAAATTTGGGTTTGGGGTACCATGGGAAATATAGAAAAAATTTGGGTTTGAGGTCCCATGGAAAATATAGAAAAAATTTGGGCTTGCGGTCCCATGGGAAATATAGAAAAAATTTGGGCTTGGGGTCCCATGGAAAATATAGAAAAAAATTGGGCTTGCGGTCCCATGGGAAATATAGAAAAAATTTGGGCTTGTGGGTCCATGAGAAAAAATCCGAGCCTGTTTTTTTTTAAATTTTTTGAGTAATTTTTTATTTTTTTAATTCTTTCCATGGTATGGCTTCAATCACCTTTTACCGCCCATCCCACCCTTCCTCCTATCACTTCCTACCCGCACTTCGCTAAGCTAACCTAACTTTCCATGCGGCCGCAGCCGACTTATCTACACTGTACCGCATTCGCCATGAACACGGGGAAACTGCGGAAAACCCGTGCTGGTACAGACGGTCATATATTCTTCTGATCTCCCGGTGTATATACGAAAGTTAAGTACTTAAGTGTAGACACCGAGGTCTCAGAAAAAATGACCTCCCTCTCACTGACTGATATGCCAGCCGGTGCACGGCTAAACGGTCACCCATCCAAGTTATGGCCGCAAACAATGCTGCTTAACTCGTGGGACCGCCAGAGCCGTACATCGACCGCACAACCATCAGTGTCGGTTTAATTTTTAGAGTATTATGTGGTACAGATTGACTCTTCAACATATAAATTTAATTAAAAAATGAAATGTGTAGCAATCTCAAAGAGTTTTGATTTTTCACTTTAGTCACCAACCAATTTCATTTCTCATTGTATATTCTCACTATCCCATGAGACACGTTAAGATTTATCGAATATGCATACACACAAAATTCAAAGCTAACAGAACATAAATTGTTTGATAAAAAATGCACGAGGACGGTATTATTGTGATTTTTCACTGCGCGGAGGAAGCAGGAAGTGTCCATCGTGTTTAATTCAACCAACGAAGCTCTTTTATTAGTTTAGGTTCTCATGAGAAAATGTATGCATGATTTTTTTAAATATTTACTTGAAGAGCGTATTCAAATATTCATATGTACCAAATTAAAGTTTCGAACAGAACACAAATTGCACAATAAATAAAACATATAAATGCAAGGATAATATATCATCGTGAATTTTCACGAAGTAAAAATAAAGATTTACCGAATTTAGTAGAATCAGCTTATTATTTTTTAGTCATATTCTCACTTTAGTATCGATCCATTTATGCTTTGTTTTTTTAATATTTCAAATTAATAATTAAAAAAAATATTTATACGAAAGAAATAAATCCTTTTAACGGAACATAAATTATAAAACAAATAGAAAAGTTATAAGATGAAATTGTATAAATTTTTTACTGAGAAAACCTACTCTTTTTTTTTAAGGGGTTAGGCCACTCTAGAGGGCCACAAAAAAGGCTTTATTTGGGAATTTTTTTCAGAAAAACTATTAGAGATATCGATTTTTTGAGAAAGGGTATTTATTATACATATCATTAACAGTATATAGTAATTTTTTTATAGTAATTGATTTAAAAATGGCGGCAGTACAGCGTTGTTGCGATGACATCTCTTTTTTTTTGGAATCCACGGCCGGACACACAGTTTCAGTATTTTTTGAATTATCATGAGTTTTTTAACGGTTTTTACTTATACATAACAGTAGCTAGAGAAGTACTTAGGATTTTTTCGATAGAGGCATTTTTGACAAAATGGCGAGCATCTAAAGTCAAAGTTAAAAAATTTGGCTTAAAAATCGTTCGAAAATTATCAATAACAAAAAAACTATGCAACTTAAAAAAAAAATCTTACCTACTTTTGTAGATAATGTATTTTTGAAGATATATCCAAAATTTCAAATAAATCGGTGGTAAACTTTTTGAGTTATGTTTCCGGCCAACTTGAAAAGAGCAGTTTTGAGATAAACGCGTTTATCTGCCGTATACCTGATTTGACCCTTCTCAGTACCTTTACCAAAGCGCACACAAGAGCGGTTCCCTGCACGGAAAAAAAGGCTTGGTTGGAACAACCAAGTGCCTTGGTTATATATACGCCAGACGATTAATTGGTTAGACCAATGAGGTTTAAGATTTCTGCATATTCATAATAAAATTTTGGCAAGCTATATCTTTCGAATTACGATATCAAGAAAAAAACTAAAAAGTAGAAAATGTTCGTTTTCGTATTCTCTGGTGGACGATTTTTTTAATTTTTTTTTAAGTCCAAAATTAAGGGAGTTGTTCTTGATTTAGTACTTTGGCAAGCTATATCTTTCGAACTATGATATCGAGAAAAAACCTAAAAAGTAGAAAATGTTCGTTTTCGTATTCTCTGATGGACGATTTTTTCATTTTTTTTTAAATATAAAATTAAGGGAGTTGTTTTTGATTTAGTACTTTGGCAAGCCATATCTTTCGAGCTATGATATCGAGAAAAAAACTGAAACGTAGTAAATTTTTGTCTTCGTATTCTCTGATGGACGATTTTTTTATTTTTTTTAAGTCCAAAATTAAGGGAGTTGTTCTTGATTTAGTACTTTGGCAAGCTATATCTTTCGAACTATGATATCTAGAAAAAGACTAAAAAGTAGGAAATGTTCGTTTTCGTATTGTGTGGTCGACAATTTTTTCATTTTTTTTAAGCCCAAAAGTAAGGGAGTTGTTCTTGATTTAGTACTTTGGCGAGCCATATCTTTCGAGCTAATTTTTTTTAAATCGTCCATCAGAGAATCCGACAACAAACATATTCTTTTCAGTTTCTTCCGCGGAGCTTTAACTTAAAAGTTATAGCTAGCTAAAATATAAAAACCACAACAACACCCTTAATTTTGGCCAAAAAAAAATTTAATCGTCTGTTAGAGAATACGACAACGAACATTTACTACTATTCAGTTTTTTCCGCGGAGCTTTTAAGAGTTGTAGCTTGCCAAAATACTAAATCAAAAACAACTTCCTTAATTCTGGACTTAAAAAGAAATAAAAAAATTGTCCATCAGAGAATACGAAAACGAACATTTTCTACTTTTTAGTTTTTTTCTCGATATTATAGTTCAAAAGATATAGCTTGCCAAAATACTAAATCAAAAACAACTTCCTTAATTCTGGACTTAAAAAGAAATAAAAAAATTGTCCATCAGAGAATACGAAAACGAACATTTTCTACTTTTTAGTTTTTTTCTCGATATTATAGTTCAAAAGACATAGCTTGCCAAAGTACTGAATCAAGAACAACTCCCTTAATTTTGGACTTAAAAAAAAATAAAAAAATCGTCCACCAGAGAATACGAAAACGAACATTTTCTACTTTTTAGTTTTTTTCGAGATATTATAGTTCGAAAGATATAGCTTGTCAAAGTACTGAATCAAGAACAACTCCCTTAATTTTGGACTTAAAAAAAATAAAAAAAATCGTCCACCAGTGAATTCGAAAACGAACATTTTCCACTTTTTAGTTTTTTTCTCGATATTATAGTTCGAAAGATATAGCTTGCCAAAGTACTGAATCAAGAACAACTCCCTTAATTTTGGACTTAAAAAAAAAATAAAAAAATCGTCCACCAGAGAATACGAAAACGAACATTTTCTACTTTTTAGTTCTTTTCTTGATATCGTAATTTGAAAGATATAGCTTGCCAAAGTTTTATTTTGAATATGCAGAAATCTTAAACCTCATGTTAGACCAACCAAGTTATTTGTTAGGCTACCAATTTCTTGGTTGGTCTAAGCAAGTCACTTGGTTAGCTTGCCAAGTGACTTCCTTAGTCCAACCAAGAAATTGGTAGTCACTTGGTTAGCTTGCCAAGTGACTTCCTTAGTCCAACCAAGAAATTGGTAGCCTAACAAATAACTTGGTTGGTCTAACCAATTAATCGTCTGGCGCATATATAACCAAGGCACTTGGTTGTTCCAACCCAGCCTTTTTTTCCGTGTGCTAACCGGGCGGCCTCCCATTAAAATTCGAAAATGGGGCATTTCCAAATTTTTGCCTGCAATAATCTTTTGGGACAGCATTCTAGAAACCCTAATGAGTCATTTCCAAGGAGAAAAAAAATCGATTTTTCGAAAATTCTAGAGTGGCCTAACCCCTTAAGAAGGTTTGGATGATTCCTATCCTGGAATTTTTTTACAATATACCAAATGCGAATGTTACCGAGCGTCGAGCTCTCCGTTTGCTCTCTATGTTATCCTTTGAACCAAAGTTACCGACTCCTGGCATAATGGCAACGCAATTTATATAACATATATTACTTATCAATCGATCCTTTTAAAAATCTTTTTTTCCTAAACATTAAGGTGATGTGACACATGTTCGAAAACTGCTGGGAAACTACAATCGGTATAAAAAACTGTAATCAAAACTACTCAGAGGCGCTTAATATTTTAGATGAAAAAAAAATAGGTTTTACTCCTTCGTAGATAGACGAAGTCAAAGCTAATTTGCTTTTGTCTGAAATATTAACCGGCTTTGAGTAGATTTGATTACAGTTTTCGATACCGATTGCAGTTTTCGAACATGTGTCACATTACCTTAAAGTCATGTGGCATACCGACAGAGTTGATATAATTTTTATCACAGGAATATTTTTCAGACTGTTGCCATTTCGGTTATTATAAATGGATTTTCAGACTCTTTGAATATTAACGCCGCAGGACTTGCGGATTTGATTTGAAGAAAAACTTCATCAAACTTAGAGAAAATTTCAATCGCAAATTACGTCCTCGTTCTCAGAGCAACTTCATACTGGGAATTAATTGTAATTCTGAAGAGCTTCCGGATAGGATTTTTATACTATCACATCTTAACACTGTTTCTAAATTTAATTTCTCTTTTTATACCATTTCCGATGAAAACTTCATTTCGATTAGAATTCTTTGAACAATTTTTTATGTGAAATTTTTGAATTCTATTTTGAAAATAAATCTTTGCTCTTATTAATAATGACAACAGTTACTACTTTTTTTTCTTCTTTTTTCAAATTATATTTGTATCAATTCATAAAAATAAATAAACGGATTCATTTATTTATGTAAGTAAAGTATTTAAATTTTTAATTTATTCATTCACAATCTTTTATATTGAAGATACCAAAAATAAATGGTTTTACACTATTTTCAATGACCGTAAAATATTTATCAGATTTTTTCCAACTTCCCCAACTCAATAAAACTTTTCTGAAAATGCATATGCGATCTATTGTTCAGTATTTTTCAATCAAAATAGAGTGTAAATTAATTTATTTATAGCATTGGATTGATGAATAAAAGCCAGATGAAAAACTAATTCCAAAATGTTATTAACAAAGTTATTAAAAAACAATCAATTGTTTAACAAATCACCCGTCACCGCAACGTTCTGTTCTAATGAAAAAGATTTGTAAATATTTTCGAAAAAATATGAATTAAAAAGAAATGTCCTCTTTGAATTCTATTTTTAATTCTGAAAAAATCCCTGAAATACAATCAATTTTGGATATTAAAACCAAGAAGCGTGGATAATTGATCGCACTGAGAAAAGAGTTTGTTAACAGTTACCAAATCTTGGTTAAATATGGCGAAATGAACAATTTAGTTATTCTTATTGAATCTTACTTGAGCCAAATAAGATTTGTTAACTATTAAAAAATGTCATCGAGCTTCATTCGGGTCAAGCAAATTTTATTTAGCTCAAGCGAGATTCAATAAGAATAACTAAATGGTTCATTTCGCCATGTTTAACCAAGATTTGTTAACAGTTAACGAATGTTAACAACCTTTTCTCTCAGTGCGAATAGATTCGCAAACACAGCTCAAACATTAAAAAAAATGCAATTTTCAAAAATTGCGTTTATATACTCAATATTCTGAAAAAAATTGATATCCGTTCGGAAAAATGAATAAATCATTTTCCATTGAAAAAAAAAGTTAAGTTGGCGGATGATTTGTCCAACAATTTTTTTTCATGAATCTGTTAATAATATTTTGAAATTATTATTATGCAAAATCAATCTTTTCAGCACCTTTAAGGTAGTTCTGTCGGTACGCCGGAGTCATAAAACTCAGAGTCTATATGACATTAAAAAATAATCATACGCATCACTTTGACTGCCTCAATAATAATATAAAACAAGATGCAAAGTAGAACCTTGCACATTGCTTCCTCATTATTTTTCGCTTTTTACAAAGCTCCCTCTGTGAGGAAGCAGTATGTTATTCAATTTTGGCTTCCTCATAGAGGAAGCTTTGTAAAAAGCGAAAAATAATGAGGAAGCAATGTGCAAGGTTCTACTTTGCATCTTTTTTTTTTATACCTTGTGTCTCTTTTGCAGAGGTGTTTTATACAGCTATAAATCACCTCTGCAAACACCGTTACATCTAATTTTGATTAGATACAAATTTTTGTCGTACTTTCTCAACTTTTCCGGAAGTTATAGCGAAAATCTACATTTTTTTTTAAATGAAAAATGGTGTAAAATCCGAACGACTTTACCGATCATCACCAAATTTGGTACATGGCATTTCTGAATGTTATTTTTCGTCTGTACAAAATTTCTGTTCATTTGTTGAAATTCGACGTAATTTAGATCAAAATCTATTTTTTTCGAAAAATTCAAAATTCTATAAAATCCGAACCGCTTTACCGATTTCGTCGAAATTCAATACCATACAACATTGAACGTATCTTCAGTTATGAAGAACTATTTAGCCAAATCGGCGAACTTTTACGAAAGTTAGAGCGACCACGCCCTTTTTTCAACAAATTAAAATCAACATAAAATCTTAATGACTTCACATATTTTGGCAAAAATCACAACATTCAAAGAGGGGCAGCTACTCTACTTGCGTGCCAAATTTGAGCCGGATCGCTCGAACGGTTACCGAGTGAGAGGAGATTGAATTTTCGAAGCCCAGCACACACACACACACACACACATACATACATACGGACATTTTTTCTAAACCACTTTTCTCGACGTTTTAGGTGATTCTAAACATACTGACATGAAAATCTCGAAAAAAAAAACTTTCATGAAAACAAAGCTTCCTCTATGAGGAAGCAAAAATAATCGAGAATCCTTCGAAAGTGTCGTAATCAAATAAAAACGATTATTTGTAAATAGTTGATATGTTTACTGCGGATTTGACTTCATTTTTACGATAATTAGGTTAGGAAACGTCATTTGGCCCGGTATCGTGCACTTTGACCTTGGTTCAATTAAACATTATTCCGGAGACTTCACCTTTTTTCATGATGCATCAATTCCTGAATGATTTGCGAATCCGTAGTACTTTTTATTTTTTCTCTATCTTTGATCTAAGTATGTGAATTTTCGATTTAAAGATCAATTTTTCGAGCCCTCCCGTTAGCGCCGTGTAAAAAGATCGATTTTCAAGTTTTAATTGTTCATTCAAATACTCGGTAAAAGTCTTCAAGATTTTGTGCAAGTAAAATTGAATAGCTAAATTACAACATGTCAAAAGTTCATGCATATGAGTTTGGATTGCCTTCACGACAGAACTACCTTAATGTGCATGAATTTTTTTCAAATTTTTATATCATTGAAAAGTGTTTGCAATTCTCTCTCATTTTTCTGGATTTTATGCGAAATGAATACCAGGCGCAAGGATTACCTTAATATAAAGTGTTCTATGAATAAAATTAGACCTACGAGATATAAAGAGAATTTTTAACTTACCCGAGATTGAACTGCGTAATAGCCATGATAAGGTTTTCGCCAGCAATCGAAGACGTGAGAGCCACTAGAAGTCGTCTGCACAGGAGTGTTTGGCTGAACGCTGTCGATGACGATACTGGAAGCGGGTTCTGTGCTCGGTACTGCGAAATTGATTGGTGGAGTGTGACAGTGATGTTGATGCAGTGATGCAACTTCGTGGGACTTGATCACATTGAGAGACGGATTTGGCCAACGATCAAGAGCGCTCCAATGCTTTCTCCAGTGTTTTACCGAGTAATAACGGTAGAGGATAATGGTAACGGCGACTAGGAGTCCTAATCCTGTTCCAATAGCTGCTCCCAGCACCTCCGATGAAATCATTCCGAAGAACGATAACCTCTTGTCGCAAAAGAGATTGCAATTTATTTCTCACTGCACTTCAACATTTGTACAGCTTTGTATTTATTTATTTATTTATTGTTTTCCGACGCACTTTGGCGCCAAAAATTTCATCTTCCGCGTTATTTTTTTCACAAATTTATTTTATATCTTTTTCTCGATCGATCATTGAGCTATTTATGCTGAAATAAAAATTAGAACATTTGTGTTTAAAAAAAACGTATATTTTCCATTTCTGATACAAAGATTTTTTTTTAGATTTTTGAAACGAAAATTTTGATTTTTAATAATAATAGTTTATAATTATTTGTACATTAATTGAACAGCAATGGTTGAATAATTTTTCAGAAAATGTTCTTTTTTTTCGTTTGTTGAAATAGCTTTGATTGAAATAAAATATTAACGATTTGGAAATTAATTTCATGCAAAACAATAAAGTTTTCTGAAAAATTGTTGAACAAATGTTACAAATCTAAAATATTAATAAACATTTTGAATTTTGATCTCAACAATTAATGTTGATGGAAAATCTTTACAATTTTCTTTACAAACGTCCCCGGATGTTTTTGTTTATGAAACAGAAAAATTTTGCTCAATTTCTAATCAAACAAATTACATTTGAACGGGTTTTGTTGTGAAACAAGAAAATGACTACAAATTTTCTGTCAAACTAACGAAATCTTCGTGTGGAAATTTGTGACCATACATTTTTGGTAAAAGTACAAAAATTTCCATTTCATTTTCAGTGTGTACGTTGTGAAATTGTCTCATTAAAAGGTAACATAATTTATTATAAAAATACTGAAAACTATTTTTATTGTAATAAATAACTTCTGTACCGGAATCTAAGGAAATAAGCATGTGAATAAAATACAAAAAGAAAAAATCTCGTTGAAAACGAAAACATTTTTACACTTGATTACACAAAAAATAATCCAGATACAAGATAAGTGAAAAGCTAGATTTTTCTAAAATTAATAGAAACTCGATTTGCTTGCATTAATTATTGTTGTTAAGATTTTACTCCAATTATTAAAAATAAATTATTTGTTGGTAGACGATAAATAGATCTTAAAATTTACTTAAAATAGAACTTAAAATCTGTGATACTTTCATAAAATTCGTGCAATGCTGTTCCGAAATTTAATGTAAGAAACATGTGAATAAAATAGAAAAAGAAAAAACCTCGCTGAAAACGAAAATATTTCTACTCTTGATTACACAAAAAAAAATCCAGATACAACATAAGTGGAAAAGATAGAATTAAAAAAAATTAATGTAAACTCGATTTGCTAGCATTAATTATTTTTGCTAAGATTTTATTCCAATTATTAAAAATAAATTATTTATTGATAGACTACAAACATATTTTTTTTTAAATTTTTCATGCTTTCTTAAAATTCGGGCATTCTTAGTTTAATATAAAAATACCAAAAATTATTTTCACTGTAGCAATTAATTTCTGTTACTATTTATAAATTTTGAAAAATACATGAGGGATTCCACGGGACTTTCGCCACCCCCAAAAAAAAAAAATCTCAAATTTTATCTAAAAATCAGGTTCAGCGGTGTCTATTGATGGACCAAATTTCAAAATTCTAAAAAAATAGTTGACCGGAATATGCAAATTTTTTCGTTTTTTATCGTTTTTCATTGAATCTGTAATATCTCAGAAACTATTGATCGTACCGAAATCATTAATAGACGAAAATGTGCATTTTTTTATGGCCAACAAGAAAAAAATATATTCAAAATTAATTGCTTAATTTCAGGTCACATTTTATGGAAAAAACAACAAAATTTTTTTTTTTTTATGGTTGGACTTCAGATTTTTTCATCGGACAAATTGTCTCGGAATCTTTGAGTGATCGCCGAATTTTGAGTATTTTTTTTTTCATGGGATGGCCCAATGCTGTGACGTTACAGCAATCTGAATGTTTTTAATATATATAAAAAAATCCATATTCAAAATTAAAATTAATTAAAATGGTTGGACTTCAGATTTTTTCACCGGACAAATTGCCTCGGAATCTTTGAGTGATCGCCGAATTTTGAGTATTTTTTTTTTCATGGGATGGCCCAATGCTGTGAGGTTACAGCAATTTGAATGTTTCGAAATTTGAAACATGCTGTGAGGTTACAGCATTGGGCCATCCCATGAAAAAAAAAATACTCAAAATTCGGCGATCACTCAAAGATTCCGAGGCAATTTGTCCGGTGAAAAAATCTGAAGTCCAACCATTTTAATTAATTTTAATTTTGAATATGGATTTTTTTATATATATTAAAAACATTCAGATTGCTGTAACGTCACAGCATTGGGCCATCCCATGAAAAAAAAATACTCAAAATTCGGCGATCACTCAAAGATTCCGAGACAATTTGTCCGATGAAAAAATCTGAAGTCCAACCATAAAAAAAAATAATTTTGTTGTTTTTTCCATAAAATGTGACCTGAAATTAAGCAATTAATTTTGAATATATTTTTTTCTTGTTGGCTATTAAAAAATGCACATTTTCGTCTTTTAATGATTTCGATACGATCAATAGTTTCTGAGATATTACAGATTAAATGAAAAACGATAAAAAACGAAAAAATTTGCATATTCCGGTCAACTATTTTTTTAGAATTTTGAAATTTGGTCCATCAATAGACACCGCTGAACCTGATTTTTAGATAAATTTTGAGATTTTTTTTTTTTGGGGGTGGCGAAAGTCCCGTGGAATCCCTCACATATAAATTCATTCTTCGAATTGCGTGTTTTTACTTTTGCAAGTTCCGTCCTCAGGATTCTGTGCGTTGTCAACACCGGTTCCCGATAGCGGCTCTCCCGATAAGCAAATCCGTCGAATCGATATGCGGGGATAGGAGGCAAAGCAGCGGCGGCTGAGAGGATCATTCGAAAAGAGGTGGCGGGAGGGGTTTAAGCTGGAGCTTTCGAGTGAGATCAGGCAAGCGTGTTTTTTTCGGGCGTAGGCGGTGGATTGCCATTGCAATGTCGTAAACATGTTTTCGTCCGTCACTGTCCATTATGACCATCTACGATATTAAAGTTGTAAGTAATTGCTACATTTTCAAATAAACGTTTAACATACAAATAATTCAATAGTAAAATTTCAAAACGTTTAAAAAAAGAAAAAAAAATAATTCATGAACCGTCACTACAATTTTCCTTCTCAACTGCCGCAATACAGACTTGCATCGAAAATAAAAAGGAGTCCACAATTCCCTGTAATATTTTTCTTGAAATTAAAAAAAAAGCGTATTTTTCTGCAATTATTATTTTTGATATTATTAAAAAATAATTGTTATGGAAAAATCGTACTATAAATGTTAATTGTATTAATTAATGGAAGTTTGTAACTCGGTGCGATATACGCATACTCGCTGCGTTGCCACGTAGGCTTAAACTCCCGAAAAATATTCCATAACCGGTTGTTATCAATGATCCTAATAAATTCATACGATTTTTTTCCCTATTTTGCTTATCATAAAATACCAAGAAATAGAAAAATATTGTAAGGTTATATTTAAAAAATAATAAATAATAATTCATTTTTTACAGACTTAAGGATAAAAAACTCACCTGATTCGAGCTCTTCGGTTGCACAACAATGACGTATGGCGATCAACGACAGCGATAGAAACTCGAATGGCGCACTGTAGTCCGCGTCGGCAGTAGTAGAAACCAAGCGTAACGTTCCAGCCGCAGCTAAATCCGTTCTGGCAGTAGATAAGGTACCGCGACGATCAGACACAGAACGTTCAGCGCAACTTTGCAAGATACGATAACAGCCGCCCGCAGCAGTTGACGAAAAATCTTTTCTACTTCTCTCGACGAAAAAAACTACCAGAATAATCGAAGCGTTGCGAAAAAAAATTAAAAACAATAATTTTTTTTTCACTATTTTTATTTTTTTAAATTTTTATATTTTATGGTTTTTATTGAAATATTTTTTAAAAAATGCTTTTATAATTGTTGTATTTTTTCTTCTTTTCTACTTCTCTCCACGAAAAAAACTACCAGAATAATCGAAGCGTTGCGAAAAAAAATTAAAAACAATAATTTTTTTTTCACTATTTTTATTTTTTTTTAATTTTTATATGTTATGGTTTTTATTGAAATATTTTTTTAAAAAATGCTTTTATAATTGTTGTATTTTTTCTTCTTTTCTACTTCTCTCCACGAAAAAAACTACCAGAATAATCGAAGCGTTGCGAAAAAAAAATTAAAAACAATAATTTTTTTTTCACTATTTTTATTTTTTTTAATTTTTATATTTTATGGTTTTTATTGAAATATTTTTTTAAAAAATGCTTTTATAATTGTTGTATTTTTTCTTCTTTTCTACTTCTCTCCACGAAAAAAACTACCAGAATAATCGAAGCGTTGCGAAAAAAAAATTAAAAACAATAATTTTTTTTTCACTATTTTTATTTTTTTAAATTTTTATATTTTATGGTTTTTATTGAAATATTAAAAAAAAAATGCTTTTATAATTGTTGTATTTTTTTGTTATAATAGAGATAGTAGACTTTTCGTCTCGGAGCAACAGCTGTTGCACACCCGGTCGCTAAACTGTTGTCTCCCTTCTGTACTATCGAGCTATCGATGATTTATCTGTATGCGGCTCTTCGCGAGAGTATATCCAGAAGGCGGCGTCACTCCTCGGCCGCTGGCGACTGCGTCGTTCATCCTTCTATTCATCCTAACGGAGAGATACTTGAGGGATTCCGGCTCAAATCGACCTATCCTCTCGATTTGTTTACTTTTCTTTCGGCTGCCTATTGAAGATGACTATACAGAAGGAATGTCTTGATTGGAATGAAAATATCTACGCTGGGATTTACACAAAAGAAATCCAAGTGCAGTATAATAAAAATTCTGCAATACCAATTTTATTTATTTTTGTTTGGTTAATAGCGAATTTATTTTTATTTTTAATAGTAGTAGTAATCGTGATTTATTGACGAAATATACATCATTATTTTCGTCTGAATATTGCATATTATAATTACAATTGTAATTCCTATTGGCTTAGATTATACTTTGCCAATTGGCCATCGAACGCGATCCTTCAGCCTTTTTATTTTTATTTACTTCGATTTAACTTTGTTGGAAATGTTGGTAATTAATTTAAAAAAAAGAGACTATAAATTGATCAGGGAATAATGTATGATAGTTTTGTTAAATTAGAGTAACGCTGGACTGAAATATAGAGGAAGAATTACGACTGAAATACGAGAAAATGTTTATCGATTTAAGAGAGAATAATTTTACTGTATATTATAAAATAAAAATCTAAGTGGCACGATAATTTAAATTCTAACATTGTTTTTTATGTTCTTTTTTAAGTTGGAGACGTTTTTTATATATTTTTTATTAATTCACTTTTGATCAAATTCTAGACAAAAAAAATGATTTACTAGTGTGCGACCAATGGACATTCAAAAAATTTGTGATTCTTTCATGAAATTAGAGTAATGCTATCCGAAAATCTAGAGGAAGAGAGGCGTAACTGAAGTACGGAAAAATAACCTCGCTGAAAACTAAAATATTTCTACTGTCCTATAAAAGCACCAGATACAACATAAGTGAAAAGCTATAATTTTTTATTTATTTATAAAAACTTGATTTGCTTGCATTAATTATTTTTGCTAAGATTTTACTCCAATTGTTTTAAAAACATATATTGTTTAAAAGACGACGAATAAATTTTGGAAAAATTTGCGATGCTTTCATAAAATTTGTGTAATGCTGTTCCGAAATCTAAGGGAGGAAACATGTGAATGAAATACAAAAAAAAAATCGCAGTGCAAACGAAAATATGTCTACTGTCGATTACACAAAAAAACTAGATACAACATAAGCGAAAAACTAGAATTTTTTTTAATTATTAGAAACTCGATTTGCGTGTATTAATCATTTTTGCTAAGATTTTACTCCAATTATTAAAAATAAATTATTTTTTAGTAGACGACGAATAGATCTTCGAAAAATTTGTGATGCTTTCATAAAATTCGTGCAATGCTGTTCCGAAATCGAAGAGAGGAAACATGTAAATAAAATACAAAAAAAAAAAATCTCGCTGCAAACGAAAATATTTCTACTGTCGATTACACAAAAAAAGACAGACACAAAATAAGTGAAAAGCTAGAATTTCCATTTCTATTAAAAAAAATTTAATAGGAACTTGATTTGCTTGAATTAATTATTTTTGCTAAGATTTTACTCCAATTATTAAAAATAAATTATTTTTTAATAGACGACGAATAGATATTTAAAAAATTCTTAAAATTTCTTAAAATTCGAGCATTGCTGTTTTGCAATGTGACAGAGATGTGATTGAAGTACGAAAAAAATGTTATCTTGCATACATAAAAACAGCTGCTGTCGCGATGCGACCGTGAATGTGCGCTTGCGCCCTCGCACGCCCTTATTTCTCCACCCCACTAGCCATACAGTGCGACTAACGCGCCTATCATTATGCGCGCCTATATAGCTCATAACCTTTATCACCATTATTCAGCAAATTATCCTAAATAAGGACCAATGTCGTAGAAAATGGGCTAGGTATTATTGATTACTTATTTCCGTACTCGTGTCATTAATAACGTAGTTAATGCTACTTCGAAAAGCAATAATTAAGTATTTTTTATTCGTATTAAGATAAGAGATATTTTATGGAAAAATTCATTTCATCGACAATTTACATAGAATAATTAAAAAAATATATCACAATTATTATGTCCTTAAATTAATGTAATGTAGAGCGAAAAATGTTTGGAAAATAGTTAATCCTACTTCGAAAAGCTATAATTAAGTATTTTTTATTCGTATTAAGATAAGAGATATTTTATGGAAAAATTCATTTCATTCACAATTTACATAGAATAATTTAAAAAATATATCACAATTATTATGTCCTTAAATTAATGTAATGTAGAGCGAAAAATGTTTGGAAAATAGTTAATCCTACTTCGAAAAGCTATAATTAAGTATTTTTTATTCGTATTAAGATAAGAGATATTTTATGGAAAAATTCATTTCATCCACAATTTACATAGAATAATTAAAAAAATATATCACAATTATTATGTCCTTAAATTAATGTAATGTGGAGCGAAAAATGTTTGGAGAATAGTTAATCCTACTTCGAAAAGCTATAATTAAGTATTTTTTATTCGTATTAAGATAAGAGATATTTTATGGAAAAATTCATTTCATCCACAATTTACATAGAATAATTTAAAAAATATATCACAATTATTATGTCCTTAAATTAATGTAATGTAGAGCGAAAAATGTTTGGAAAATAGTTAAGCCTACTTCGAAAAGCTATAATTAAGTATTTTTTATTCGTATTAAGATAAGAGATATTTTATGGAAAAATTCATTTTATCCACAATTTACATAGAATAATTTAAAAAATATATCACAATTATTATGTCCTTAAATTAATGTAATGTAGAGCGAAAAATGTTTGGAAAATAGTTAATCTTACTTCGAAAAGCTGTAATTAAGCATTTTTTATTCGTATTAAGATAAGAGATATTGTATGGAAAAATTCATTTCATTCACAATTTACATAGAATAATTTAAAAAATATATCACAATTATTATGTCCTTAAATTAATGTAATGTAGAGCGAAAAATGTTTGGAAAATAGTTAATCTTACTTCGAAAAGCTATAATTACGTATTTTTTATTCGTATTAAGATAAGAGATATTTTATGGAAAAATTCATTTCATCCACAATTTACATAGAATAATTTAAAAAATATATCACAATTATTATGTCCTTAAATTAATGTAATATAAAGCGAAAAATGTTTGGAAAATAGTTAATCCTACTTAGAAAAGCTATACTTAAGTATTTTTTATTCGTATTAAGATAAGAGATATTTTATGGAAAAATTCATTTCATTCACAATTTACATAGAATAATTAAAAAAATATATCACAATTATTATGTCCTTAAATTAATGTAATGTAGAGCGAAAAATGTTTGGAAAATAGTTAATCCTACTTCGAAAAGCTATAATTAAGTATTTTTTATTCGTATTAAGATAAGAGATATTTTATGGAAAAATTCATTTCATCCACAATTTACATAGAATAATTTAAAAAATATATCACAATTATTATGTCCTTAAATTAATGTAATATAGAGCGAAAAATGTTTGGAAAATAGTTAATCCTACTTCGGAAAGCTATAATTAAGTATTTTTTATTCGTATTAAGATAAGAGATATTTTATGGAAAAATTCATTTCATCCACAATTTACATAGAATAATTTAAAAAATATATCACAATTATTATGTCCTTAAATTAATGTAATGTAGAGCGAAAAATGTTTGGAAAATAGTTAATCCTACTTCGAAAAGCTATAATTAAGTATTTTTTATTCGTATTAAGATAAGAGATATTTTATGGAAAAATTCATTTCATTCACAATTTACATAGAATAATTTAAAAAATATATCACAATTATTATGTCCTTAAATTAATGTAATGTAGAGCGAAAAATGTTTGGAAAATAGTTAATCCTACTTCGGAAAGCTATAATTAAGTATTTTTTATTCGTATTAAGATAAGAGATATTCTATGGAAAAATTCATTTTATCCACAATTTACATAGAATAATTTAAAAAATATATCACAATTATTATGTCCTTAAATTAATGTAATGTAGAGCGAAAAATGTTTGGAAAATAGTTAATCCTACTTCGAAAAGCTATAATTAAGTATTTTTTATTCGTATTAAGATAAGAGATATTTTATGGAAAAATTCATTTCATCCACAATTTACATAGAATAATTTAAAAAATATATCACAATTATTATGTCCTTAAATTAATGTAATGTGGAGCGAAAAATGTTTGGAAAATAGTTAATCCTACTTCGGAAAGCTATAATTAAGTATTTTTTATTCGTATTAAGATAAAAGATATTCTATGGAAAAATTCATTTCATTCACAATTTACATAGAATAATTTAAAATATATATCACAATTATTATGTCCTTAAATTAATGTAATGTAGAGCGAAAAATGTTTGGAAAATAGTTAATCCTACTTCGAAAAGCTATAATTAAGTATTTTTTATTCGTATTAAGATAAGAGATATTTTATGGAAAAATTCATTTCATTCACAATTTACATAGAATAATTTAAAAAATATATGACAATTATTATGTCCTTAAATTAATGTAATGTAGAGCGAAAAATGTTTGGAAAATAGTTAATCCTACTTCGGAAAGCTATAATTAAGTATTTTTTATTCGTATTAAGATAAGAGATATTCTATGGAAAAATTCATTTCATTCACAATTTACATAGAATAATTTAAAAAATATATCACAATTACTATGTCCTTAAATTAATGTAATGTAGAGCGAAAAATGTTTGGAAAATAGTTAATCTTACTTCGAAAAGCTATAATTAAGCATTTTTTATTCGTATTAAGATAAGAGATATTCTATGGAAAAATTCATTTCATTCACAATTTACATAGAATAATTTAAAAAATATATCACAATTATTATGTCCTTAAATTAATGTAATGTAGAGCGAAAAATGTTTGGAAAATAATTAATCCTACTTCGAAAAGCTATAATTATGTATTTTTTATTCGTATTAAGATAAGAGATATTTTATGGAAAAATTCATTTCATCCACAATTTACATAGAATAATTTAAAAAATATATCGCAATTATTATGTCCTTAAATTAATGTAATGTAGAGCGAAAAATGTTTGGAAAATAGTTAATCCTACTTCGAAAAGCTATAATTAAGTATTTTTTATTCGTATTAAGATAAGAGATATTTTATGGAAAAATTCATTTCATCCACAATTTACATAGAATAATTTAAAAAATATATCACAATTATTATGTCCTTAAATTAATGTAATGTAGAGCGAAAAATGTTTGGAAAATAGTTAATCCTACTTCGAAAAGCTATAATTAAGTATTTTTTATTCGTATTAAGATAAGAGATATTTTATGGAAAAATTCATTTCATCCACAATTTACATAGAATAATTTAAAAAATATATCACAATTATTATGTCCTTAAATTAATGTAATGTAGAGCGAAAAATGTTTGGAAAATAGTTAAGCCTACTTCGAAAAGCTATAATTAAGTATTTTTTATTCGTATTAAGATAAGAGATATTTTATGGAAAAATTAATTTCATCCACAATTTACATAGAATAATTTAAAAAATATATCACAATTATTATGTCCTTAAATTAATGTAATGTAGAGCGAAAAATGTTTGGAAAATAGTTAATCCTACTTCGAAAAGCTATAATTAAGCATTTTTTATTCGTATTAAGATAAGAGATATTCTATGGAAAAATTCATTTCATTCACAATTTACATAGAATAATTTAAAAAATATATCACAATTGTTATGTCCTTAAATTAATGTAATGTAGAGCGAAAAATGGTTGGAAAATAGTTAATCCTACTTCGGAAAGCTATAATTAAGTATTTTTTATTCGTATTAAGATAAGAGATATTTTATGGAAAAATTCATTTCATCCACAATTTACATAGAATAATTAAAAAAATATATCACAATTATTATGTCCTTAAATTAATGTAATATAGAACGAAAAATGTTTGGAAAATAGTTAATCCTACTTCGAAAAGCTATAATTATGTATTTTTTATTCGTATTAAGATAAGAGATATTTTATGGAATAATTCATTTCATCCACAATTTACATAGAATAATTAAAAAAATATATCACAATTATTATGTCCTTAAATTAATGTAATGTAGAGCGAAAAATGTTTGGAAAATAGTTAATCTTACTTCGAAAAGCTATAATTAAGTATTTTTATTCGTATTAAGATAAGATATTTTATGGAAAAATTCATTTCATCCACAATTTACATAGAATAATTTTAAAAATATATCACAATTATTATGTCCTTAAATTAATGTAATGTAGAGCGAAAAATGTTTGGAAAATAGTTAATCTTACTTCGAAAAGCTATAATTAAGCATTTTTTATTCGTATTAAGATAAGAGATATTCTATAGAAAAAATTCATTTCATTCACAATTTACATAGAATAATTTAAAAAATATATCACAATTATTATGTCCTTAAATTAATGTAATGTAGAGCGAAAAATGTTTGGAAAATCATATTACATTCTTCACCGTTCATCAAAATTTGAACACCGTTAAAATTAAAAAGAATTTTAAATACCTCTTTGATTGAATGATTATGTATTATTGCGGCTATCAATTATTATAATTATTGTAAAAAATGTTTCAAGTCTGAATTATCCGCAGTTATATTACGACCTTTGAGATTTTTTTATCGTTACAATTATTGGTTATTATGATTATTATGGATGCCTTCCCATTCAAATAGTGTATAATTGTGGCATTCTGTTGCATTTCTTAATGCTGCTATGGTAATACGCTTTGAGTTTTATTGTATAATCGAATCGCCAGGATACAATGCAAGATAAAAGACCACCATCACTGTTTTTATAGTGTTGTACATAAATAAGGGTATGAATCGTAACAGGGCGAAACGTAAGCGGTGAAAAAAAAAGCTAAACACAAATTCCACGCAAGCATAATAAAAAGTTTATCACCCAACGTGGATTTTCGCTTCCTCGTAGAGGTTGTTTACATGAAATTTTTATTTGCCGAGATTTTCATGTCAGAATACTCAAAATGGTCTCAAACGTTGAGAAAAGTGGTTCAGAAAAATTCACT
Organism: Ephialtes manifestator; assembly: GCA_963970395.1. Lineage (NCBI taxonomy): Eukaryota > Metazoa > Arthropoda > Insecta > Hymenoptera > Ichneumonidae > Ephialtes > Ephialtes manifestator. The sequence continues at coordinate 28,684,218 of OZ019975.1, read as the reverse complement.
GACAGGCCTAAAATTCATATTACCATAACTCGTGAACTATTAGACAGAATTAGCTGAAATTTTAATACCATCTAGAGTACTGGCTATCTTTAATTGGTATAAATTTTATAAAAATCGAATCCCTGCATATTGTTGCATTTTTGAGCTACATAATAATAATGTGCGTTGAATTCTATTTCATGAACAAAAACCTCAGAATCAATTACAAAAATTGAAAACATCAAGGCTTTAGTTATTTTATCTCATAGTCGTACATGACTAAAAATTTGTCGATATAAAAATTATCCATAATATGATTTTATCGTAGATCAGCATCGAAAATTGCTCGTACTTTCACGAGTCTTGAACGAACGGGACTGATTCCTATTTCTACAATAAAACTTGCACCAGCACATCCCAAACCGATGCCAAGAATCACAAATACAAATTCCAAGTCCCTTAAGTATATTACTTCGAATGTCTGGCCACCATCTTCATTTTCATAGGATTGAAGTATTCGCATGGTTCTTTCAATCTCATCCGAACCTGCAGCTAAAATTAGATGAGCTTCGAATATTCTCATCAAAATTGTGTTGACCCTCTGTTCAAGAGGCCAATCCGGTCGGATTTGATAAACCGTATATAATTGAACCACCATTTCATTGGATATGTGTAGTTTAAATTCTGCTGCATCAGGACTTATAACCAACTTTTCAGCCACGCAAGCTGTATTTGCATCACGCAGTACATAACCCGAGCAGTTAAAATAATTAGTCTCAAAATAACGACCATCAAATGCTGATTCGTTAAAAAAATGGCGGTACGCTTGATGGCCATATATCTTATGATTAGTTTTTACGAGATCCTGAACGTTATTCACGTTCGGTAACCGCACTTCTTTAGTCAACAGAGACGATAATTGTCCCTGATAAATTCCTTGAATAGTTAACGCAAATAAGAACAAGGTACCAAGATAAATTCTTGCAGCCAGCTTATTGCTCAATTTCGTAATGCCCGCATTGCAAATTAAAAGAAGTAAATTTAACATTGATTTCACTAGAGATTGACGTAGAATATATTTGAAAAATAATATTGTTATCACGAAAACTAGATAAAGCCCGATATGTGAACTTTCGTCGAGCACAGAACGAAACTTGTCCAGTTGTGACAATTGTCCACTGTATCTCGTCTCAATGGCCAAACCCGCTACGAAATGCGGATAAGTAGTCGTAAAATTCCTCATAGACTGTTGGTATCGAAGTGTCAAACTGATGTCACTGAATCCATTGGCCACTTCGGCCATAACTCCTGTAGGCTTTCCAGTCTTGTCAACATATCCTATATTGTCTCGGCGATGTATCAGCAGCTGTGGCGTTGCATTGAGTGCCGGAATGAATAATCGTGAAGAAATATTGTGAAGTTGACCAAAAATATATGGTTTATTAGAATCCGTGTACCACAATGTTTGCATACCCGTCGCAGAACAACGAATTTTATAGCCACCCAAATCCGTTGTCTTATCAAAATTAAGTTGATCGTCGATTGTTTCATTCTCTCGATACGTTCGTGAAAATAACGTCCAAATATGATTATTTTTAATTCTGTAAATGTTCTCCAGTTTCCAATGAACAGGGGCTTCACTTTTGAACGGATTGTAAGTGTAAATCAGCCTCCCTCTCGTTTGATGAAGGCACAGAAATGTTGCATCGAGGATATCCATTTTCCAGGCCTTCCACAATATTTCAAAGACGTTTGAACATCCACGATTTGAAGCGGGCCAATCGAGAATCAGAAACGAGGCCAGGTGATTCCACCAAATAGAATCCTTGATTTTTGTGAGGGCTTTTGTCAAGGTACTCGAATTATTCGCTGCAATTACAAAGATCTGCAGTTTGTATCGATATACAGAATTATCTTGACCATTCCGAACTATTCTGGACGTATCGTCAATCAAAGTTGTAGATATTGGAGTTTTTCTGGAGAACAACACTTTACTGATAGCTCCAGTTGAGATTCCAGCAAGGCCCACGGAATTAATCCGATTCATGCAACAGGATTCCAAAATATTTACCTAGTAGCCATTCATTAATTAGAATTTGTTTCAATTTTTTTCTGTACACTGCGAATCAAAATGTGTTAGGAAAGAGTATGGCTCTATACTCCCCATTGTAATGCCTTTGCACGTCAAAGATCTGATGCTAATAATCATCAGAAAAAGCCATTTCAAAATTTTTTATGTCATCCGAATTTTTCTGATATTTGCTGAATTTTTTGGACCTTTTGTAACGAATATCTCTACAATTAATAACGTTTCAAAAAGTTTCCGAATTATCTGCAGACTTTTAACTCTAATGTGCTCTCCATGATACTAAGAGCAGATTTTTTTAAGACGTTCGAAGTTTTTGTAATAATTGTTTCGAAATTTGAAATTAAATAAGCGGAGAAAATACGATATTTTTATACAGTTAATTTCTCTGTAAAATTCGACAATGCATTTTTTATGTCATCTGAATTTTTCTGATATTTGCTGAATTTCTTAGACGTTTTCAACGAATATCTCTACAATTCGTAACTTATCAAAGAGTTTCCGTATTATCTGCAGACTTTTAACTCTAACGTGCTCTCCATGATACTAAGAGCAGATTTTTTTTGGAGACGTTCGAAGTTTTTATAATTATTGTTTTGAAATTTGAAATTAAATAAGCGGAGAAAATACAAGATTTTTATACAGTTACTTTCTCTGTAAAATTCGACAATGCATTTTTTATGTCATCCGAATCTTTCTGATATTTGCTGAATTTCTTGGACGTTTTCAACGAATATCTCTACAATTCGTAACTTATCAAAGAGTTTCCGAATTATCTGTAGACTTTTAACTCTAACGTGCTCTAAATGATATTAAGAGCAGATTTTTTTTGGAGACGTTCGAAGTTTTTGTAATTATTGTTTCGAAATTTGAAATTAAATAAGCGGAGAAAATACGAGATTTTTATACAGTTAATTTCTCTGTAAAATTCGACAATGCATTTTTTATGTCATCCGAATCTTTCTGATATTTGCTGAATTTCTTAGACGTTTTCAACGAATATCTCTACAATTCGTAACTTATCAAAGAGTTTCCGAATTATCTGTAGACTTTTAACTCTAACGTGCTCTCAATGATACTAAGAGCAGATTTTTTTTGGAGACGTTCGAAGTTTTTGTAATTATTGTTTCGAAATTTGAAATTAAATAAGCGGAGAAAATACGAGATTTTTATACAGTTACTTTCTCTGTAAAATTCGACAATGCATTTTTTATGTCATCTGAATTTTTCTGATATTTGCTGAATTTCTTAGACGTTTTCAACGAATATCTCTACAATTCGTAAATTATCAAAGAGTTTCCGTATTATCTGCAGACTTTTAACTCTAACGTGCTCTCAATGATACTAAAAGCCGATTTTTTTTGGAGACGTTCGAAGTTTTTGTAATTATTGTTTCGAAATTTGAAATTAAATAAGCGGAGAAAATACGAGATTTTTCTACAGTTACTTTCTCTGTAAAATTCGACAATGCATTTTTTATGTCATCTGAATTTTTCTGATATTTGCTGAATTTCTTAGACGTTTTCAACGAATATCTCTACAATTCGTAAATTATCAAAGAGTTTCCGTATTATCTGCAGACTTTTAACTCTTACGTGCTCTCAATGATACTAAGAGCAGATTTTTTTTGGAGACGTTCGAAGTTTTTGTAATTATTGTTTCGAAATTTAAAATTAAATAAGCGGAGAAAATACGAGATTTTTATACAGTTACTTTCTCTGTAAAATTCGACAATGCATTTTTTATGTCATCTGAATTTTTCTGATATTTGCTGAATTTCTTAGACGTTTTCAACGAATATCTCTACAATTCGTAAATTATCAAAGAGTTTCCGTATTATCTGCGGACTTTTAACTCTAACGTGCTCTCAATGATACTAAGAGCAGATTTTTTTTAAGACGTTCGAAGTTTTTGTAATTATTGTTTCGAAATTTGAAATTAAATAAGCGGAGAAAATACGAGATTTTTATACAGTTATTTTCACTTGTAATACCACAAGAGCTTTGAAATTATCGGATATTTCCTGACAGGTTCGTTGCAAACAAATGAACGAGTCAAGTTTTCCAGGTTAAAAAATCACGAGCGCGTAGCGCGGATGATTTTTCTGGAAAACTTGACGAGTTTATTTGTTTGCAGGGAACCTGGAGGGAAATATCAGATTAATTTCGAAGCTCGAGTGGTATTCGGGGGATTATTTTTTCTATTCAAATTGCGACAAATGGAATTGCACCATGAGACAAAAATTATCATTCTGACAAGGAAATTTCATAATCAGAACAAAAACCTATGTTGCATCCAACACATATTTTCTCTCTGCACAAAATGCAGTGAATTGCGCCCAAATCGATTTTTTACTCTTTTCTGTATTTGCCGGGACATTTTGTTTTATTTTTTTAGCGATGTTCTGAAGCGATTCATCACCAAATCGCTTTTTTGACTCACTCATATTGACGACCGTTAATAGTACCTTGACGTTTTAAAGATTCGCAGAGGTTACAAGTGTCAAAAAAATTATTGTTTATCGCTTAGCAACCGAGCCGGGAAATTTTCGAAAAATTATCGATATAATTTTACCCTAGCTGTACCACGTGATGTTGAATACCGCGCTCTGATTGGTCGAAATTGGAGTTGAAAAAATAATCTCTGTAAAATTCGATAATGCATTTTTTATGTCATCCGAATTTTTCTGATTTTTGCTGAATTTCTTAGACGTTTTCAACGAATATCTCTACAATTCGTAAATTATCAAAGAGTTTCCGTATTATCTGCAGACTTTTAACTCTTACGTGCTCTCAATGATACTAAAAGCAGATTTTTTTTGGAGACGTTCGAAGTTTTTGTAATTATTGTTTCGAAATTTGAAATTAAATAAGCGGAGAAAATACGAGATTTTTATACAGTTAATTTCTCTGTAAAATTCGACAATGCATTTTTTATGTCATCCGAATTTTTCTGATATTTGCTGAATTTCTTAGACGTTTTCAACGAATATCTCTACAATTCGTAACTTATCAAAGAGTTTCCGTATTATCTGCAGACTTTTAACTCTTACGTGCTCTCAATGATACTAAGAGCAGATTTTTTTTGGAGACGTTCGAAGTTTTTGTAATTATTGTTTCGAAATTTAAAATTAAATAAGCGGAGAAAATACGAGATTTTTATACAGTTACTTTCTCTGTAAAATTCGACAATGCATTTTTTATGTCATCTGAATTTTTCTGATATTTGCTGAATTTCTTGGACGTTTTCAACGAATATCTCTACAATTCGTAACTTATCAAAGAGTTTCCGTATTATCTGCAGACTTTTAACTCTTACGTGCTCTCAATGATACTAAGAGCAGATTTTTTTTAGACGTTCGAAGTTTTTGTAATTATTGTTTTGAAATTTGAAATGAAATAAGCGGAGAAAATACGAGATTTTTATACAGTTACTTTCTCTGTAAAATTCGACAATGCATTTTTTATGTCATCTGAATTTTTCTGATATTTGCTGAATTTCTTAGACGTTTTCAACGAATATCTCTACAATTCGTAAATTATCAAAGAGTTTCCGTATTATCTGCAGACTTTTAACTCTTACGTGCTCTCAATGATACTAAAAGCAGATTTTTTTTGGAGACGTTCGAAGTTTTTGTAATTATTGTTTCGAAATTTGAAATTAAATAAGCGGAGAAAATACGAGATTTTTATACAGTTAATTTCTCTGTAAAATTCGACAATGCATTTTTTATGTCATCCGAATTTTTCTGATATTTGCTGAATTTCTTAGACGTTTTCAACGAATATCTCTACAATTCGTAACTTATCAAAGAGTTTCGGAATTATCTGTAGACTTTTAACTCTGACGTGCTCTAAATGATATTAAGAGCAGATTTTTTTTGGAGACGTTTGAAGTTTTTGTAATAATTGTTTCGAAATTTGAAATGAAATAAGCGGAGAAAATACGAGATTTTTATATAGTTACTTTATCTGTAAAATTCGAAAATGCATAAAAGATCAAATACATTTTTAGAAATTTTTTGAAGATTTTCGGAGAATGAGTAATTATTTACTATTGGGCTTTTTTTTCAATTTGGACGTTTTGGGTTTTATTTTGCCAAATGCTGTTCTCTATTTTTATATTGAAGAATTACGTTGGGGATGTTAAAAATGAAAACCATGTCAAAAAATTTTCTTATGATTTAATGTACGCGCTATTAGCAATGTGGAGAATTTTTTTAAGTTTCCTTTGAAAAAGTGGCTTTTTTGCCAATGGGAACACACACTTTGATTTACAGAGTAGCAGAACCTCGATTAACCGAGCCAGAGATCCTTAGGGTATCAGTGATTTATTTGTAAAAACTAATTAATTTCATCTGAAAACAAAAGTTCTATAACGATGATAGTTTATGACTTATGTTTCTTCCTCTTATAAATCTGTTACTTCTGATTGGTGCAACAATTGATAGACATTTATGGTCTTAGTATAATATTTATTAAGCTTTTGACCGAAGAAATCTTTTTTAAGTCGGGGGAGTTAAAAAAAATCGCTATGCAAAAATTCCTATTCAATTATAAATAACAAAGATAATACTGCGAAACCAATGTATTGATTTTCGAAAGATTGTTCTTAATCTACATATAATACGTGATAAAAGTAGTTCCCCAGATATTAATAAGAGGCACATGCAAATTTGAATTTGTGTATAATTTAAGGGATGAAGTTTAAGATTCCTGCATTTTCAACCTTCTTTAAAAGTAACTTTTTCCGTTTCTGATTACAGAATTCACAGACACGATTTCCGGTTGGAAATTCCAGTCTAAAGAACCTACATTTTTTTTCTTCAAGATTACGAATTTTGGCTATAGTTCTTAAGGGGAGGGAGTCAGGTGAAAAAAATTGATTTTGGAAATTCAATATCATCCAAATCCTATTGCTTATAAAAATGCCCAACGCACTATATTGTTGGTACACGATTAAAGGATTTTTTAGTGTTGTTTGACTTGCATATGCTTTTAAATATTATCTTAAGCAAAGATCTTAGGTTTTCCATTCTGCGCATGATTCAGATCAAACTACTAGGCAGATTGGAATGGTTGACGTCTCATTTTCTTCTTCATGAACAGCTACACCGGCTAAATGGAGCAAATATTTATAAAATGTAACATTTTTTAAGTAGCATAATTATTAATAAATAAATGTTATGCTATTTTCTAAATCAGTGATTAACTTTGCTTTCAGAATGAAAAAAAATAGTTTGCTCCATTTAGCCGGTGTATCTTTTCATGAAGAAGAAAATGAGACATCAACCATTCCAATCTGCCTAGTAGTTTGATCTGAATCATGCACAGAATGGAAAACCTAAGGACTTTGCTTAAGATAATATTGAAAAGCATATGCAAGTCAGACGACAGTAAAAAATTCTTTCATCGAGCACCAACAATATAGTACATTGTGCATTTTTATATGCAATAGGATTTGGATGATATTGAATTTCCAAAATCAATTTTTTTTTACCTGACTCCCTCCCCTTAAGTCGTATATTTTATCACAGAAAATACTAGTTACAAGCGGTTTTACCATGATTTAAAAAAAGTGACTTTTGAAAATTTCTGGCAATATTTTGTATGTTGTACTTCATTTCGTTTACTAAAATTCATTTCGAGCTTGATGTCACTTATTTTGCTGAATTAAATAAGTTGCAAATCGTCTTTACACAGAAAAAAAATCATGAGATAGAATGAGGCACATGGTGGAGTTATAGATGGAGTTTATACGCTTTTGTCAAGAACATATTTCTTGAAGTGTAGGTTGTATTAACATAAATTTAGTTATTCCTGGATATTCCTGGACCACCTCGGTTCAACAGAGTTTTACTAAATTATGCTCGTTTAGACTAAAGACAAGTACCGTTGCATGGACGAGACCTGATATCTCTGGTTTGGAGGTCTCAATGATAATTCCAGTAACACATTTTTTTCTATTCAGTGCCAATGCAAGAATAAAAAATATTGTCAAGTTCATCGTTGCCTTCGGTTTCCCACGATGAACCTAAATAACACTGTCTGAATTATTTTGCTACTACACGGAGAAAAACGCCTGGTTAGGCTTACTAAGATTTTGGTTAAAAATTTTATCAAGAAAAATTTGGTAGGCGCAACCAAGTTATCGATTAGGCGTACTAAATACTTGGTTGTCTTACCAAATCCTCGGTTATGTTAGCTAATAACTTGGTTATGTTAGTCAATAACTTGGTTGTGCCCACCAAGTTTTCATGATAACATTTTTAACCAATTTTTTGGTAATTCTAACCAAGCTTTTTTCTGAGTGTATCAATTGTACCATATCTGTGAATTAAAATTGAATAAACTCCACCTTATGAATTATCATTCGTTCTATCAGCACTTTCAATCTTTACAATTCCTATATAAATCACAATATCACGTTACACATATTCTGCACTATACTATCCGAGCATGAAAAATATGAACATTCTGCTTTCTTTATATAAAACTCGTCATAATAATCACTTTAACATAAATTTAGTTGAAAACTAATTTAAAAACATGTTTGCTTTATGCACTTCTTAAAATGATAATAAAAATGAAATAGCCACAAAATTTTTCGATTTTTTACACACGTGCAAATATATTATAATCCTTAATATTTAATTATTCTTTACCCTTTCTTTGAATTAAAATACTATTTAATTTTCTTGCATCATGATTAGTGAAAAAAAAACTCTTGACGCTTTACTCAAAGCTAATTTAATTTGTATTTTTTCAATTGTATTTCCTTTCGTCTTCACTCGGCTAATTTTCTCAAATTATGACTTGTAGAAGCTTTAATTCAGTAAATGAAAGTTCTAGCTGCTAGAACGTCATTCCAATACTACATGTGAATATTACGTGTCGCTTTCTTTTATACGCTTGAAACTCTTCTAATATATAAGTCACATCTCATGTACACGCGGCAATTTTTATACTACTCCAATTTTTTTCAATACGTCATTTTGTATTACGAGTTTTTTTTTCTACTTTGCCAATTGCACAAAATTACGATGGACAAAGATAACATGTGTACGAATAACAATTTTCTCGAGTGATACCATCATTTATCGATTACTTTTCTCGGAATACAGTGTAATACATGTAAGAATAAAAATTGATTGATAACTTTTCTCAGCGTACAACGAAGTACGTGAGTGAATACAAACTTATTGACCGCCTTTCTCGGAATATAACGTAATAGATGTAAGAAAAAAAATTGAGTGATAGATTTTTTCATTACAGTTTTATTGAAAATAATAAAATTCATACTACATCAACAAAATGTCAGTATCATGATCTTCTTTCAAATCCAAAATGGTGAATAGAAGAAAATTGAAGATTAATTAATCGAATTAATCCAATAGTAATAAAAATTGTCCCAATAATTACATGAAAACCGTGGAATCCAGTAATTATAAAAAATGTAGAACCATTAATAGAATCTGAAATAGAAAATGGGGCTTCTTTATATTCCATAAATTGAAGGAAAGAAAAATAAATACCAAGTATAACGGTGATAAAGAAAGAAATTTTATTAAAAATAATAAAATTGTTTATTCTTGTCATGAGAAATCTGTGAAATTATTAGTGGAAATTATTTAACGCAATCAACAATGCAATTTCGCTGAATCTTTGTCATAGAAGTAGATTTGCAGCAAGTACAAAATAATGCGGAAGCAATGGGCAAAATTTTACTTCGCATCCTTTTTTAAACATTGTAAATACTTTTACTTCACGAAGTGTAAAAACTCCATTTTCACACCTTTTAAAGTAAAATTTTGTATAAAACAAGTTAGCAAAAATTTGTTTTTAAGGTAGTCGCTCTGTTATGAATTCGTCAAATCGGTGAGAATTTATCAAAAACGTTCCTAACAATTTTAGTAGTTAAATGGACTATTTTGAAGAGAAATTTGTGCATATTCCTATGTTTTTAATATAAAGCCTCATAGCGAAAATTTGTATTTATCAGTGTATTTCCTTAACTTTACATTTATCAATGTATTTATATATTAAAAATATATGCTGATGTGTAAGCCACTCTTCAGAACCATCACAATTTATAGAAAAGCAATTAAAAATTTCGTACCGAATGGAATATTTCGTACCGATTGCAATATTAAAAAATTTGAAACTCCCACTGGTCGGAAAAAGTTTTACCGCGCTTGTACCGTATGCATCCGCATTGTGACTCTCCTGTATTTCAATGCACCTTTTTTTTTGTTGAATTTCAGAGCCAGATTTTAATAATATGCGTCCAGATTCTATAGCACGATCGAAACCCCAAAATCGGTTCGCAAAATTCGGACAATAGAGGATCTAGTGATATTATCGCGTAGCATACGAATAAAATTGTCGAATAATCACCCGTGAAACGTGAGAATAATAATAATTCACTAAATGCAACTTCCACGCAATCGTAATAAAAACAATCCAACAAGCATTTAAATACTATATTATTTTTAATCCCAAATTATTAATGAATTACGTAAATTCCATTCGCATGGTGTGAACCTTCTGCATTTCAATGCACACATTTTTGTTGAATTTCAGAGCCAGATTTTAATAACATGCGTCAAAATCCTACAGGATTATCGAAACCCCAAAGTTACAAAAATCTAGTGATATTATCGTGTACAATGTTAAAAATATTTTGAAAATTAATACATGTATTGGCAATTCTTTTATAGAAACGATATATTAAATATTAAATTTCATTTAATTATTAATTATTAAATATTACATTTCATTTAATATACAGATATGTTGTAAAATTCCAATAATTATATTCTAAACACAACTTCTATGAAATGTTTAGTATACTGTATATTAATTTTACAACAATTCTTTAGTGCATTAATTAATACTTGTACATTAAATTTAATATACACGTATCCCCAAAAAAACTTCCAATATTTAATATTAATTTTCATTAAAAAAATTACACATGAATAAAACAGTGAAACGTGAAAATAATAATTCACTAAGTGCAACTTCCAGCAGAATCGCAATATAATCTTAATCCAACAAGCGTTTAAACAGTAAATTATTTCGAATTGCAAATTATTAATGATTTACTTAAATTTTTTTATAACATGCGTTGAAATCCTGCAGGGTTATCAAAACTCCAATGTTACAAAAATTCGGTAAATTAAGGCTCTAGAGATATTATCGCATACACTGTTAAAAACATTTGGAAAATTAATATATGTATTGAATGTTCTTTTGCAGATACGGTATATTAAAATTCATTTAACATAAAATTCCAATAATTATATTAAAAACACAACTTTTACCAAATGTCTAGTATACTGTAAAAAAAAACTTCCAATATTTAATATTAATTTTCATTAAAAAAATTTACACCAGTATGAACACATGAATAAAACAGTGAAACGTGAATATAATAATTCACTAAGTTCAACTTCCAGCACAATCGCAATATAATCTTAATCCAACAAGCGTTTAAACACTAAATTATTTCAAATTGTAAATTATTAACGAATTACTTAAAATTTTTAATAACGCGTTAAAATCCTACAGGATTATCGAAACCCCAATGTTACAAAAATTCGGTAAATTAAGGCTCTAGAGATATCATCGCATACACTGTTAAAAACATTTTGAAAATTAATATATGTATTGAATGTTCTTTTGCAGATACGGTATATTAAATTTCATTTAACATAAAATTCCAATAATTATATTATAAACACAACTTTTATCAAATGTCTAATTTAGTGTATATTAATTTTAATATACGCGTATCCGCAAAAAAACAAAAACTTCCAATATTTAATATTAATTTTCATTAAAAAATGTCCACATGAATAAAACAGTGAAACGTGAAAATAATAATTCACTAAATGCAACTTCCAGCACAATCGCAATATAATCTTAATCCAACAAGCGTTTAAACACTAAATTATTTCGAATTGCAAATTATTAACGAATTACTTAAAATTTTTAATAACATGCGTTAAAATCCTGCACGATTATCGAAACCCCAATGTTACAAAAATTCGGTAAATTAAGGCTCTATAGATATTATCGCATACACTGTTAAAAACATTTTGAAAATTAATATATGTATTGAATGTTCATTTGCAGATACGGTATATTAAATTTCATTTAACATAAAATTCCAATAATTATATTATAAACACAACTTTTATCAAATGTCTAGTATACTGTATATTAATTTTAATATACGCGTATCCGCAACAAAAAAAAACTTCCAATATTTAATATTAATTTTCATAAAAAAATTTTCACATGAATACATTCCACATTCCACATGAATAAAACAGTGAAACGTGAAAATAATAATTCACTAAGTGCAACTTCCAGCACAATCGCAATATAATCTTAATCCAACAAACGGTTAAACACTAAATAATTTCGAATTGCAAATTATTAACGAATTACTTAAATTTTCATGTGCCACATTTCGTGCTTTTTTTTTTATCGAGGTGCCCTTATATATGTATGCGCAGTACACACGAGGTGAACGGTAGGTAGGGGAGCTTGGGGCGCCTCTTTCGATCATCCCTAGAAGCAGCAGCTGCAGCAGCAGCAGCAGCAGCAGCAGTAGCAGCAAGCCGCTAGCCTGCCTCGATTCCCGGCTCTGAACAACCCGCAGTCAGTGTTGCGCGGGGGAAGCGAGAATCGCGCAAATTCGGCGACTCGTGGTGCTGGTGCGAGGGGCTGCGGGGGGTCGCGCACCAGCGCGAGCCCATTACAACAACGGCAACGCATACACAAGCATCATCACAGATCCTCCACCAACGTCGTGGAATTTCGCCGCTCGTTCGGTACAATGAAAACGAGCAGCGAAATGACTGAAATACGCGAGAAAAGCTCACAAGGAAAACGTAGTCCTGGACATCGCCGAGCTCCGTGAGAAAACGTGTGAAAGAGAAAGATAGAAACACAAAAAGCGAGAGAGAGAGAGAGAGAGAAAGCTCGAGACTCTGGCTCGATTGAATCCAGAAATGGTGTTGGTGCTAAAAAACAGTGGGTGCTTTTAGCCTCAGTCCCAATTTAAAAAAAATCTCGCCTTCATATCGACACAAAAAAAAATATATCCGCTATAAACGATGTCCGGACGATAAAAAAACAACCGATTTTATATCCCACAAAAATACCTCGAAAATGTGAGATGCAACATTAACGACTAAAAAAAAAAGGGACAAATGTGTCTCTCAACGCGGCCTTGAATCTCAGAGTGCGTGAGGTGTGCATGTGGCTATGTTTGTGAAGCGTTAGAGTGCGCGAGTGTCAACTCTCGGATTTTCATTACCGGTATTTCGTTGATATTCGCTTTTTTCACCCGGAAAACTCGGGTTTCGTTCACGTTAACGCACTGCGGCCACGAGCGACGTAGTCACAAGCGGCAGAGTGAAGAAGACACCGCCTTCTACTTGGACGCGCTTGGGAAATAGAACGCCGAATAGCGGTAAGCAGAGAAACCAAAGCACTGCAGCTTCCCTCGATTATTATTATCATTATTATTATTATTATGTCTGCTAAGCCACGAGTATCGAAACCCGGAAACTCTCCTCTCGTGTCGCGTGTGTATGTATATACTTTTATGTCGCGTTCTACTATATTCGCCACGCTATAGTTATATATAGATATATATATATATGTATATAACGTGTGTATTCCGTGCATGTACTTGATACCCACTGTCTCGAAAGGAAAACGCGCAGATCGATAGCTGTGGCAAGCCAAACTGGCGGGAGACGAGCCTGATTGTATAGGAAAACGAAACAGAAAGTTTCGGTAGGTGGATTAGAAATTAATGATTTAAAAAGCTGGGACAACCGGTGTGGAAACATAATAATTACGACTTGGGCCTTTGTATCTCTGCCTTGACCTTTTCGCTGAGGCTAGAGAAACGTAAAGACATGTGAGGATTTTCAAGGCAGTCGAAAGCATTAAATAAATATACTGGCTTTAACTGCGGGAATTATATTCCTCGTGACTTGACCAATTGCTGCTGTTGCGCTAATATGCGAATAGTTCAACTAGGCACTTGACATGCATCCCTTTTGCTCGGGTTTTCAGTTGTTTCTCTGGCTTTTGTAGAGCTGCTGACTCTCTCTTTCTCTTTCTCTCTCTTTCTCTCTCTCTCTCTAATCCCTTCAAGATCCGGTGCGAACTGTTGCGCTTCACACAGCCAACAATGTTCCACCATGTTTTGTGTGTCCTCTTTGCAGCATTGCCGCAGCAGCAGGTGGATCAAGAACAACGCCGGGCGAAGATGCATGTCGTGCATGCTGATTTTTCTTTCGGGTTACGCGTTGTCTTGTGCATTTTTAGGGGTGGAAAAGAGATTCTTTGATATTGGGATGTACAATATTGCAATGGAAAAATTGAATTTATCACAAATGTATTTAGAAACATAACCCACGAAATTTAATTACGGATTTGTTATAATAAATTTGATTTATTATAAATATATTTACAAATATAACCCACGAAATTGATTTACGAAATTATTGTGATAATTTAAATTTATCACAAATATATTTACAAATATAATCCAAACATAACTCACTACTTTATAAAATACAAATTTCGTTCTAAACCCATTAAAAAACAGAACAGTTATGTATACAACTGCAGGCACAATTATATTTATAACGCGAGAATCCAATAGTCACCACTTACCAAATTTAAAAAAAATTGAATGTCAGAAACATATCGACAGCTCTTAATTCTAGCAATACAATAGAACATTTTTCTTCGGTCAGAGGAAACTATATGATTTTGACCCGCAAAAGTTGAAAACTATGCGCGAGATTAATACTCGAGATTATCATCAAATCTCGATCATAAAATATCACGTCGTTTCGATCCTTTCACCTAGATCAAGCATATTATTATTATTATTATTATTATTTTTTAATTTTTTTTTAATTTTTTTAAATCAAATTTATGTAATTTATTCTAGCCAAATGTTTACTTTACTTTTAGATGATGTAGATTTTTAACTATTTTAATACATAATTATTATAACACATAAATATTTCCAAAATGTTTAGAAAACCATAATTATTCGCCTAAATCTGAAGCTTAGAAATTCTTGACCGCATTTCCAAAGTGGTTATCTTTATTTAAATGTTTTCGTCATAAATGAATATTTTTTAAAAATATTATAGAATTTATGTTCAATATAAGAGCTACACATAATGTGAAATGTTATAAATAATTGTTGTTAAAAAGAAATAAAAAATGTATCGCATTACCGAACGGCTGGAGCATTTAATGAAGCGTACAATATATGTGGGCCCTCATTGCCTGGACCATGGACCTGATTATCGAGGCGCCTGGACAATAGGGGCGGATTTTAAATTTTTTAATTTATGGGTGGAATTTTCTATTTATTTTGTATGTAATTTTGTCATGAAAATAAGATATTCATGTCTCCATAAACCAATTACGTATTTTTTTGTCCGAAACCTGGTCGAAATTTTTATTAGTTTATTTATTTGCTTTTTCTTTTTTTTATTTAAGGAAGGAATATTCTACTTATTTTGTATATAATTTTGTCATGAAAATAAGATATTCATGTCTCAATAAATAAATTCCGTATTTTTTTGTCCGAAACCTGGTCGAAATTTTTATTATTTCATTTATTTGTGTTTTCTTTTGTATTTAAGGGTGGAGTTTTTAAATTACTTTGTATATAATTTTGTCATGAAAACAAGATATTCATGTCTCAATAAATAAATTCCGTATTTTTTTGTCCGAAACCTGGTCGAAATTTATATTATTTTATTTATTTGTTTTTTCTTTTGTATTTAAGGGTGGAATTTTTTTTATTACTTTGTATATGGGTCATTCCACGGGATTTCGCACAAAAAAAAACCCGACCGACTCCAATTTTCGCCTAATTTTTTTATATTGTTGACTATGTCAAACGGTGCATCTGTGAATTTTTTGAGAATTTTATTCTTATATTTCGACGAGCCATAAAATAAAAGGTGAAAAAAATGAAAAAAAATCTGACGTCAAGTGGAATAATGATATCGACAAAAATAACTAGGTCAAAATTTTCGTAATTCAACACAGTTTACGGTAAAAATAATCAAAATAAAAAATAAACATAACTTCTATTTTATTTATGTCTTTTACCAAGACAAGGTACCATTTCGCTAATTTGGCCCCCTCCGATTTCAATACAAAAAATCACGAATATACTACATGGAGTCCCAAACATTTTAAGCACAAGCCCAAGATGGAGAACGCATTTTACACATTTTTAAAAAAATATTTCGGGTAATTGATTTTTTACATTTTCTTCCAATCTTCTGCGTATTTTTTTATGTAATTGGTAATATTAAAAGGAGCTTATGTGATTTTTTTCATAATTTTATATGTAGATGTATTCGATTCATTAAATGTAATCGAATTACAAATTTAAAAAATTGTATTTTCGTTGCGTCTTTTACAAAAAAAGGTCCCATTTCACTTATATGGACCTCTCCGATTAAGTTAAAAAAATAACAAAATTACTATACGCCTCAGGCGTATCTCGCGACGCTAGCGCTCGAGCGGCCACTGCGTGCGTAACGAGACGATCAGCTGATCGCACGCCCCAGGCATACCCCAGGCGAATCTCGCGACGCCAGCGCTCGAGCGGCCACTGAGTCAGTAAGAAAGCGATCAGCTGATCGCTTTCTTTTTTTAAAATTTTTAAAATTTGTAATTCGATTACATTTAATGAATCGAATACATCTACATATAAAATTATGAAAAAAATCACATAAGCTCCTTTTAATATTACCAATTACATAAAAAAATACGCAGAAGATTGGAAGAAAATTTAAAAAATCAGTTACCCGAAATATTTTTTTAAAAATGGGTAAAATGCGTTCTCCATCTTGGGCTTGTGCTTAAAATGTTTGGGACTCCATGTAGTATATTCGTGATTTTTTGTATTGAAATCGGAGGGGGCCAAATTAGCGAAATGGTACCTTTTCTTGGTAGAAGACATAAATAAAATAGAAGTTATGTTTATTTTTTATTTTGATTATTTTTACCGTAAACTGTGTTGAATTACGAAAATTTTGACCTAGTTATTTTTGTCGATATCATTATTCCACTTGACGTCAAAATTTTTTTCATTTTTTTCACCTTTTATTTTATGGCTCGTCGAAATATAAGAATAAAATTCTCAAAAAATTCACAGATGCTCCGTTTGACATAGTCAACAATATAAAAAAATTAGGCGAAAATTGGAGTCGGTCGGGTTTTTTTTGTGCGAAATCCCGTGGAATGACCCATATAATTTTGTCATGAAAATAAGATATTCATGTCTCCATAAACAAATTCCGTATTTTTTTGTCCGAAACCTGGTCGAAATTTTTATTAATTTCTTTATTCGCTTATTCTTTTTTATTTAAGGGTGGAGTTCTTAAATTACTTTGTATATAATTTTGTCATGAAAATAAGATATTGATGTCTCCATAAACAAATTCCGTATTTTTTAATCCAAAACCTGGTCGAAATTTTTATTATTTTCTTTATTTACTTTTTCTTTTTTTATTTAAGGGTGAAATTTTCTATTTATTTTGTATGTAATTTTGTCATAAAAATAAGATATTCATGTCTCCATAAACAAATTCCGTATTTTTTTGTCCGAAACCTGGTCGAAATTTTTATTATTTTATTTATTTACTTTTTCTTTTTTTATTTAAGGGAGGAATATTCTACTTATTTTGTATATAATTTTGTCATGAAAATAAGATATTCATCTCTCCATAAACAAATTCCGTATTTTTTTAAATCCGATAAACCTGGTCGAAATTTTTATTATTTTATTTATTTACTTTTTCTTTTTTTATTTAAGGGAGGAATATTCTACTTATTTTGTATATAATTTTGTCATGAAAATAAGATATTCATGTCTCCATAAACAAATTCCTTATTTTTTTGTCCGAAACCTGGCCGAAATTTTTATTATTTTATTTATTTGTTTTTTCTTTTGTATTTAAGGGTGGAATTTTTTTATTACTTTGTATATAATTTTGTCACAAAAATAACATATTCATGTCTCCATAAACAAATTCCGTTCTTTTTTGTCCGAAACCTGCTCGAAATTTTTATTATTTTATTTATTTACTTTTGCTTTATTTATTTAAGGGTGGAATATTCTATTTATTTTGTATATAATTTTGTCATGAAAATAAGATATTCATGTTTCCATACACAAATTCTGTTTTTGTTGTTTTGGCCGAAATTTGTATTATATTATTTATTTGTTTTTTCCATTAATGCTTTCAGAATAGAAGAAATTGCACCGATAATGTATTTATTGTCTCGTTCTACGTGGATTCCGATATGAAAGCAATTTCATGTTTTTTCGGGATTTAATCTAGTGGATGTAGAAAGTATGATGGATACGAAAGGGAGTGGTGTCCAGAATGCCTGGTAGTAATGTCGGTGATGGTGATTTTCAGGTCGTTGATCGGTAAAAAAAAAAAAAACTACTGACCGCATCGTACATTGAGCTCTTATCCATTACCATTATTGAACAAGTTCGCTTTTTATAACACATCTATAAGCCATTAAATCAATTAAAATAAATAACGTGACAGGTGAAAAGAAGATTGATCGTTTCACATGATTAATAACCCTAATAAAATGTAAATCAGAAGTCTCAGAACCAGAAGATATAAAAGACACGCAAGAAGCTCGTTTCTCACCGACTACATCATGGGGATGAGTAAAATTCGTTAAAAAGTTTATTCAAAATATTATTTCATTTGAATAACTCAGAATAATTTTCAACAAAAAATTATAACCACGTTTTTGAATATTATTTATCTCAAATTTTTATTTATAATATTAATTACTATTCTACCGTATAATTGCTTTAAAAGAACTTTAGTTTGCAAATTTCTATTTTTAAACCGCAAAATCCTTTGCATCAAACATATTAAGACTTCGAAATCTGAAGTCTATTTAAAAATATGGCTGTACGATCAGAGATTTATGGTGTTTGACGTATATTTTGTAAGGTTTAAATAAAAGTTTTTGTAAAGATTCATCGATAAAAAAATATATTCTAATATCCTTTTGTAGATAACTCGGTCCACTTAAAGTTTGGCATATCGTTACTCGTATCAACAAGAAATAATATTTGTATTACACGACGTTATTATCTTTATTTTACTCAACAGTGACAAGTATACAAAAGAAACAGGACAAATTTAGCGACACAAGAAGAATTGGTAGTGAAAGAGTAAAAAGAATCATAAGAAGCAATGGCAAGATCGACCAGTCTTTATGTGAGGCTATGTATGAGTGTTTGTGTGTGTACTTGTGTGAGAAATTCTGTGCGAGTCTCTGTGTGAACGTCTAAGGACACCGCCCTTTCTTGTATTGTAGATAGATTGTGATATTGCTTATCATTTTTCGGTGAAAAATAATATGCAATATAGCCAAATCCTGAATATCCGTAATTAAAGTTCTTAACATTTATCGTATGATTTTTATCTCAATAGTTATTGTTTTTTAATAACCATCTGCAGACTTTTTAAAAAGATGTACAAAATTTTCCGAAAGCTCTAAAAAAAATCTCTTTATTTCACAAAATTTTTCCTATCTACAAAAATGGGGGAAGACATCTCGAAAATCTGAAAATTGTTGATATCTTGAAAAATAAACTTTCCAAACGTCGTTTGCGACATTTTCCGACCGGAAGTCGGATCTATCAATTCTGACATTAGAAACGTCCAAAATAACACTTTTTTAAAAATAGCCATACAAAAATTTGAAACAGGTGTTTTTCTGATGAAATATGAGACTTGAGAAAAGTAGTGAAGGCCAGTAATCGATATCTTGAAGAAAAAGAAATATGGATTGGATTTTCCAGCCAGAAGTCACACAAAAAAAAATTACAGTCAAAAGTTACGAAACGGGCATTTTCTGTTTTGGAATATACTATTCAATAACGATAGGGAGGCCCAAAAATAATTATCTTGAGAATAAAATATACATAATGCATTGAAAATCTAATTGAGAACCCTACTTCTTCATGTTTGTCACAAATATCCATAAAGTTTTGTTAAAAATTATTTTTTCAAATTCAAAATTAAAAGAAAAAATTATTCAAAAGTTAAATGTCTTTTAAAAGCACTATAAATTACTATTTAAAATAATGATAAACTGTAACAAAAATCTACTTGAAATTTAATATACGTTTACTGGAAGTTTTCATGCATAAACTAGTATATTAAATTTAATATATAAGTGTAATATAAAATTAATGTATGTTACAGCACATTCAATAATTTCCTTTAATTTAGCTGGAGAAGTATATGAATTTAATACCCCAATTTTCTATTAAATTTCGATTACGAGTTTCTGCACAAAAACTTCCATTCGTTTCCAACAGTGTAGCTAATAAACAAAAAATAATATAACCAACAATTTCTATCATCATTATAAAAAGATCATAAAATTCGTTTACACTCTACACCAGACAGTCTGTACTTCCCGACAAGAAGAACATTCTATTATCGCAATTTGCACGGTTAGAGAATCGACCCGTTAAAGTTCATCGACTAGACTAGCCACACGGTTTCCATTTACTGACGCTTCCTTGCACTGAGCCCTTCCGCATTCTTCGTCGCTTATCCACAATATCATTATTATTATTATTATTATATTACAACCGTGGGTGTGCATTGGCCATGTAACAGTGAATTTTCAACCATCTCTAATTCCAATCTGCCCACTATAGCCATATAACAAGATGAGTATAAAAACTTGTCTGTCCAAGTGCGAGAAGCAATGCAGAAGTGGATAGGAAATAGTGAGAGTGAGTGATGCTGACGTGTAGAGGCAGTGTAGTGGTGAAGGTAATCGGATTTGCCTCTGGTACTCTACGGTGAGAGTGCCAGAGTTGTCGTTCAATCAGGGCGGTTCATGGTGTTCGAGCTCGCCTTTCTCTACCTCTATGCCTCAGTTCAGCATAGTGAGCGATATACTATAGTGAGTGCTACGAGCTAACTGAGTCAGAGAGCAGAAAGGCAAAAGGAGAGAGAGAGAGAGAGAGAAGTGGGAAGAGCAGCTCTCAATTTTATAGTAGGGTAGGTACTAATGAAGCGACGAGCTCCTATCAGGCTCAGCTAGTCCTGTAATATACGTGGCTATCTATGTAATTTTTCTTTTACCCTTTCTACTCGTAGGTATCTTCGTTCTGTACCCTGAATGTCCCTCTACGCATATTAACTCTAGCTCTGTGGCTCTCTAATAGGCATATACAGGCCACTCCCTCTATTAACTCCCGTGATTGAACGCTCCCTATCAGCACATTTCTCCTCGATTCTCCCTCTAAGAAAAGCGTAGGGACGCGTTATCCCCACTTTAATTTATTTGCATGTGACGCGTGTTAATAATTTGATAATGAGTTTAACATCAAATGGCCTCCTAAACATGTAAAAACTATGAACATGCTGAAAATGCCAAACATGAAAATTCTAAACATGCTTTAAAAGTCAAACATGTAAAGATTCTAAACATGCTTAAAAAGTCAAACATGTAAAGATTCTAAACATGCTTAAAAACTACATACATGTACAAAATTATAAATATGCTAAAAATGTCAAACATGTACAAATTCTAAACACGCTAAAACGTCAAACATGTACAAAATCGAAACATGCTGAAAACCACAAGCATGTACAAATTCCAAACATGTTAAAAGCACAAGTATGTACAAAATGAAAACATGCTAAAAACCACAAACATGCACAAATTTCAAACATGTTTAAAACCACAAACATATACAAATCATAAACATGCTAAAACCACAAACATGAACAAATCACAAAACATGATAAAACCACAAACATGTACAAATTCCAAACATGGTAAAAAGCACGAAACATGTAAAAATCCAAACATGGTGAAACCCACAAACATGTACAAACTCTAAGTATGCTAAAAATCAACAAACATGTAAAAAAATCTAAACATGCTAAAACACAATCATGTAAAAATTCTAAACATGCTAAAACACAATCATGTAAAAATTCTAAACATGCTAAACACACAAACATGCACAAATTCTAAACATGTTTTAAAACATGAACATGTGCAAATTCTAAATACATTAAAACCACAAACATGTACAAACCACACACATGCTAAAACGACAAACATTTACAATTAGCAAAGATGCTAAAACCACAAACATGTACAATCCAAAAACATGCTAAAACCACAAACATGTACAAAGTCCAAACATGGTAAAAAGTACCAAACATGTAAAAATTCAAAACACGCTAAAAACCACAAACATGTACAAATTCTAAGTATGATAAAAAAGCAACAAATGTGTAAAAAATCTAAACATGCTAAAATACAAACATGTAAAAATTCTAAACATGATAAAAACACAAACATGTAAACATTCTAAACATACCAAAACACAAACATGTAAAAATTCTAAACATGTAAAAATTATAAACATGCTAAAACACAAACATGTTGGAATCCTAAACGGATTAAAAATCCTGAACGTACAAACATCTCGAACATGTTAACATGCTAAGCATGTTAAAAATCACAAACATGATAAAAATTCTGAACACGTTTAAAAGTGCTGAACATGTTAAAATCCTAAACATGTTATAAGTTTTTACACTTATATAATTGCGTCCAAATTTATATTAAGAAAATTCCCGCACTACAGATATAAAATAAAACCATATGTTCCCAAAGGTGCGAATAGCCGAATGGTCTAAACTAAATTACATTCTGTGTTTGCGATTACATGTGCACCATATTGCCGCGTGAAGTTGAATATACAAGTAAAAGGGAAAAATAACCATTTAAATCAAACACAATAACAATAATATTTTTGTGCTTGTAGTTATTGAGGTGATTAATTGGTACAGTTAACTTTCAAAACAAACAATAGCCGGATGTTTGTAGTACAGTTATCGAAGCGGTTATTCAATATGGTCAACTCTTAAAACAACCAGCATGCGGATGTTCGTTGGACAGTTATCGAAGTTTCGATTCGGTTTGATTAAACAGTTACAAAATTCATATAGTGGTTATTCTCAACCATGAATAACCGTTATTACTTTTGGGAAAAAATTAACTTGGTTAAACGGAGAAAAATGCTTGTTTGGACTTAACTAAGATTTTGGTTAAACATTTTACCAAGAAAAATTTGGTAGGCGCAACCAAGTTATTGATTAGGCGCACTAAATACTTGGTTGTCTTACCAAATCCTTGGTTATGTTAGCTAATAACTTAGTTAAGTCAGTCAATAACTTGGTTGTGCCCATCAAGTTTTATTGATAACATTTTTAACCAGTTTTTTGGTAATTCTAACCAAGCTTTTTTTGAGTGTATTTCTACTATTATTTTGTACGGTTTTTAGCAGAAATTAACTGGTTGTCGAACATGCTAGTGATGATATTGTATCTCTTCACTGTTAAAAATTTGTTTGCAAATTCACACTACCGGAAATTTTATTCATCAGCTGATGTATGTTAAATTTACTACACTCCTGTAGTAAAGTTACTAATTTTTGTATCGAATTTTCGTATTTTTGTAGGATTTAGTGGAAAATACTTTAATTTTACATCTCATTTGCATATCAAATTCAATTTATCAGATTCTATAAAAAAGCTTTCTTTACTTGTAATGGAAAGTTACAGAACATGTTTTTAACAGTGTTGAATGACTCCCTAACATATAAGCAGCCCCTGGCTCTCGACCTGCTAAATCTTCGAGCGAATGTTCTATTTGCTCGGACAACTGCCTTCCAGCGATTGTTTGCTGTCACTGGAACTACGCTTTGGAATGAGCTACAAGCTGCGATAACAAATTCTGCTTCACTTGCCAGTTTCAAGAAGCTACTGATTTCCTCACGCGAATTGCGAGGGTTGACACGCTAATTAAATTAAATTTGTAGACTAGAGATCAAATTAAGTTGTAGATTATACGTGAATGATGATAAGTTTATTAATTGTAATTTGTCAAAGTATTGTCAATGTAATTGTCATGCAATTTGTCGAAATATTGTCAATGCAATTATCGTGTAATTTGTCTAAAATTCGTTCGTACGCAGTTAAAAATATTTAAGGATGTAGGAGCGCGATGGGGTGCTCAACTTCCTGAAAAGTGAGAATTCAGAGAGAAATTCAAACACTTCTCGATGGAATAAAAATCTGAAAAAAGTCAAGCATACAAATGGTGCGGTAAAGATTAATTTTCCATATTAATAATTGCAAAGTGTTATTAACAAATGGAGGTAAAAGGTGAAAAAAAAAATTGTTCAACAAATTATCCGTCAACCTAATTTTTTTTCGAAGAAAATGATTCGTCAATTTTTCTGAATACGTATGAATTTTTTCTGAATTTCTTTTAATCATCGAAATTTCGTTTTTTTGGAATTCTTTTTTTTTAATGCATGTGAAGTCGCGAATTTTTTATATGTGCTTGTCACAAAACCACCCATTACACCCAAGAAGTTTCGAAACGATTGATCAAATAGATTCGCGAATGCAGCTCATACTTACACCCAAGAAGTTTCGAAACGATTGATCAAATAGATTTGCGAATACAGCTCATACAAGAAAAAACAACCACAATTTTCAAACATTAGACAAAATTCTGAAAAAATTCATACGTGTTCAGAAAATTTAACGAATCATTTTCATTAGAAAAAAAAAGTTAGGTTGACGGATAATTTGTTGAACAATTTTTTTTTCACCTATTTCTTAATAACATTTTGCAATTATTAATATGCAAAATTAATCTTTTCCGCACCTTTTGTATGCTTGATTTTTTTTTTCAGATTTTTATTCCATCGAGAAGTGTTCGAATTTCTCTCTGAATTCTCACTTTCCAGGAAGTTGCGCACCCCATCGCGCTCCAACATCCTCAATGTAAAATTCTTTTACAGAAACGGGTATAGAAAATGTACTACCCGAGTATAATGAAAAATTTATGTAGAATTCTGCTAAATTCGTTACGAAAGTCGTATTAATGCACAGTATAATAAAATTTATTTACAGTCTGCTAAATTCGTTACAGAAGGCGTATTAATTAATGCACAGTATACTAAATACGTCATAGGAGTCGTGTTTTTAATATGAGTTAACGTTAATTTTGCAACACCCTCGTCCACAGTTAAAAATATTTAAGGTAAAATTACTACACATGTGCAGGAAGCTCTTTTACAGAAACGGGTATATAAATTTACTACACGAGCATAACGATTTCCAGGCACTATTAAATTAAAAATAAAATTGATGTACAATAAATCAGTTAAAATAACTATTCAAATTGTTGCATGGACTAAAAATCTACTAGCTTAATAGTTGCCTGAACTTCTGCGATTTGTCTTAGTGCAACCAACTGGTTTATTGTAAATTTATTGTAAGTAAATTTAATATACAAAACGATATTTATATTTACGAATCGGGTATATGAATTCCATATTAATATACTTTTATTGCAAATTTAAGAATAGTATAACAATTCTACAATTACTGCTTTTTGAAAATTACAGTACGTTAGTATTGTAATCTTCATTTTAATATCTCAATATTGCTTTTGTTAATGACGAATGCATCTGAAAATTAATATACGGTATCCGAGCTTCATAACCGGTATATTAATTTTTTTTAAATTTTTTACAGTGTAACCAACCAGTTTTGTTAGTGTGATAGCACGAAATTTTAGTCCCGACTGCGTTGAATTCCGAATCGGGTATATGAATTCCATATTAATATACTTTTATTGTAAATTTAAGAATAGTATAACAATTCTACGATTACTGCTTTTTGGAAATTACAGTACGTTAGTATTGTAATCTTTATTGTAATATCTCAATATTGCATTTGTCAATGACGAATGCATCTGAAAATTAATATACGGTATCCGAGCTTTATAACCGGTATATTAATTTTTTTAAATAATTTTTACAGTGTAACCAACTAATTTTGTTAGTGTGATAGCACGAAATTTTAGTCCCGTCAGCGTTGAGTTCCGAATCGGGTATATGAATTCCATATTAATATACTTTTATTGTAAATTTAAGAATAGTATAACAATTCTCGACAATTAATATACGGTATCCGAGCTTTATAACCGGTATATTAATTTTTTTTAAATTTTTTACAGTGTAACCAACCAGTTTTGTTAGTGTGATAGCACGAAATTTTAGTCCCGACAGCGTTGAGTTCCGAATCGGGTATATGAATTCCATATTAATATACTTTTATTGTAAATTTAAGAATAGTATAACAATTCTACGATTACTGCTTTTTTGGAAATTACAGTACGTTAGTATTGTAATCTTTATTGTAATATCTCAATATTGCATTTGTCAATTACGAATGCATCTGAAAATTAATATACGGTATCCGAGCTTTATAACCGGTATATTAATTTTTTAAAATAATTTTTACAGTGTAACCAACTAATTTTGTTAGTGTGATAGCACGAAATTTTAGTCCCGACAGCGTTGAGTACCGAATCGGGTATATGAATTCCATATTAATATACTTTTATTGTAAATTTAAGAATAGTATAACAATTCTCGAAAATTAATATACGGTATCCGAGCTTTATAACCGGTATATTAATTTTTTAAATAATTTTTACAGTGTAACCAATGAGTTTTGTTAGTGTGATAGCACGAAATTTTAGTCCCCACAGCGTTGAGTTCCGAATCGGGTATATGAATTCCATATTAATATACTTTTATTGTAAATTTAAGAATAGTATAACAATTCTACGATTACTGCTTTTTGGAAATTACAGTACGTTAGTATTGTAATCTTTATTGTAATATCTCAATATTGCATTTGTCAATGACGAATGCATCTGAAAATTAATATACGGTATCCGAGCTTTATAACCGGTATACTAATTTTTTAAAATAAATTTTACAGTGTAACCAACTAATTTTGTTAGTGTGATAGCACGAAATTTTAGTCCTCTAGAAACGGACTGTATATGTGTTCTCCCGGTATAATGTACCTTCGCAAGGCGTAGGAACATATCTTCACTAGATAGTGCGTTCATCTACCCGAGTAAATGAAATTTATCAGGGTAATTGGCGGACGGGGAGCAAATGGACGAGGCCGCGAGTATACTAAGCACTCTCAGAGAGCTCTGCACTATTTCCAGCGACTGGAATATACGTATATGTCAAGCGAGTACCGGGAAGGACAAAGGCATAGTATGTCGTGCTACGCAAATTCTAATAAGCTAATATTTGTCCCGTGCGTAGGTGTTATCGTCATAGCGCTCTCTCTATACTATAATATACTATACCAAGTGGAAATGTGTAGCGGGTACGAGAAATTGAATAATTAGGTGCGCTCCGAGGTACTGCGTAAATAGTACCTGAGAAATCGTGGGAGTCTTCCGGCAAACGATACGAAGAAACTATCGTTGGATTATGAGACTTTTTGTATAATTATATCAACTTTTAAACATTATCAAATAGTCTTGATAACTTGGAGATAGAGTTAAAAATTGTTTGGCTGATAATACAAATATATCTGTGTATAATTGTTGTTGTATTCAAATATATCGCCGTAAAGAATAATTGTACTGCGTATTTTTTGTAGCTTTCAATATCAGATTTTTCTTCCGTTAAATTTTCTACCGATAACGAAATATTTTATGGAAAAACGTGAAAAGTCTTGAATGATAGTTTTTCGAGGTTTTGATCACATGACATTTTTTTACTTGTCGACAAAAAAATGCGATTTTGTAATGAGCGAAAAATTTACAAACGTAACAAATTGTAATTCGTCGTGAGAAATAGAAGATAAATAATTTTCGTTTCCATGAACTTTAAAATGTAATAGAAATAACATTTTGCCTTTTATTTAAAAAATTTGACTTTTATAATAAACATTTTTGCAAAGAATAATTAAGTAGCCAAAAAAATCCAACAAAATCACGCAACTTCAGATAAAAATGATTTTTCCAGATTTTGCCACTGCTTAAATATACAATTACCATGTTGCAAATTTTTCTATGGTTTCTGCACAGATTTCTGGAAATTCTGCAAAACTTCATGGGAGTTTTTAAAAGACTATAAAATTTCCGCGTGTGTGCGTGTGTCGGTGCAGCGATCTTATTTAATACATATAATATATATATATTCAGAATTCCCAAAAATTAAGAGATCTAACAAATTTTTCCAATAATTCCAAATCTTATCGAATCGGAAACTCTTTATAGATTTGACTCAAATTGATTACCAATTGTCCTTTAACATTCTTTCAATTATAAATTAGTATTTACCTTGATAACTTCAAATTTGCGAGGTTTGGAGCATTTCCAGACTTTAGAAAAAAATGTAAAGTCCCATCATTATATAGAGCTTTACATTTTTAGTAAAGCAGTACGACCTCTTTGCTCAAAGAAATAAATGCAGGATTTCCAATTCTGGAAACCTAGCATGGATTTTGCTAAAAGTAACAGTGAACAAAGAGGTCTGATTTACTTGACTGCAGAATTTCAATTCTCCCCGATCTTTTCGCTTATCATCTTATTCACGATTGTTCTGTTGATCCGCATGTAGTGACTCCGCGTACGCCTGGTTTTGTTGCTGCCATAGAGACTAAGGTAAACGTCCCAGTGATCGACACGTTAACCAAATTGCCCGACTTTATAAAGCCGTAACTTTCACATTAAAATACAAAAAATGGTCATTCTAGATAATAATGAATCAGAATAGTCGTATGAAAAAATAACAACCTCAAAAATTTTCGTAACTTATCTTATTGTAGAGAAAACTTATTCTAAAGGTTTAGAAGTGCAAATGTACCAGTCATCGACATACTAAAGTTATAGTTGGTCCAGTAATCGACCGTTATATGTCCTAGTAATCGACACGTTAATAAAAGTCACAAATTAAGACGTCAATAACTGTCATTGTAGGTTATAAAAAATGAGTATAATCTTGTCAACAAATAGAGCGCTTAACTTTTGGTCTACCTTATCTTCTTGTAATAAAAAATTAACATAAAACTTGAGGTGTGCAAATGTCCCAGTCATGGACATACTAAAGTCACGGTTTGCCCAGTAATCGACCCATGACATGACATGACCCAGTCATGGACATATGCATGGCCCAGTTATCGACATGATTTATTTTGCTGCTTAATTATTTATAGAGAACCCAATACCCCTGTCCATAACTACTCCTCGTACAGTTCGATCGGTGAATGAATTGTTACATTATTTTTTATCATCTAATTCATCAAAACAATACGCGATTTCCACTAATTTTCTATCCACAATTTTGTCCTAGTGATCGACAGTAGGTCGATTACCCGGACATTTATGTGTTTTTCTGAACCAATTATCGACCTCCGCGATTTTTTGCACAAACAACAATTTTACGATAAAATCATATTCACTTAGTAATACCAGATTCTTCATATATAATATCAAATTAAACTTACTCAGCCAAAGTCTTCGTGCATCGTAGAATTTAACTAAATGTCATGAGACGCACCTTAACCTCCATATGAAGGATTTCGACGAAATCACGCTCGGCTCGGTCACTGCAAGTTTACGATTTTCTTATTATCACTGTTGTGATTTTACAAGTCTCAAATTTTCATATAATATTGTACATAAATCGGAGGAAGTGTTGTTAATTTATTTAAGCGCCGAAAAGCACTCACAGTCTTATTTATCGCTCTTTTACCACAGACTGGTCGATTACTGGTACGTGGTCGATTACTGGGACATTTACCTTACGTCGCACTTTGTCGTGCAACATCTTAAGCCTAGTTTAATATTCGCAATTAACACATAATCCGGAAACCGCGAAATATTGTAAAGTCAACCAACTTGGGAATTCAAACCTCGCGTGCCCGATATGCTTGACAAAACCGTCAGAATTGCAACTGTCAAACGTGTTAAAGACGAACTCGATCTCGGTCTCAATCTGATCTCGCGCCTATTTGGACCAATCATAACGCGAATAACACGATGACAATGGACCAATTCGCACTTCGATAAAATCTCGCAACATACTTTTTAGAGAAGGATCGTTCGGTATTCATTGGCGTAATAAAACCTTCTTTTTCTTTTTACGCATTTTATGGAGCTGTTTACACAGATTATGTGTAGTAAACTTTAATGCGAAAGACGTAGGACGTAGAAAAGCCATACACTTATCTACGTCTATACCATCGAGTATATTGGCTGCTGAAACCATCGCGATCTACGCCGTCCAATAAAGCAGCTATATAGTTATTGCAGCAGAATGGATGTGGCATCACGCAACTTCAGATAAAAATGATTTTTTAGATTTTGCCACTGCTTAAACATGCAATCGCCATATTGCGAATTTTTCTATGGTTTCTTCGCACAAATCTCTGTAAATTCTGCGAAACTATATGGAAGTTTTTAAAATATCGGTCGATATTCATTGACGTAATAGAACCTTTTTTCTTTTTACGAATTTTATGGAGCTGTTTACACAGATTATGCGTAATAAACTTTAATACGAAAGACATATGATATAGGAAAGCCATACATTTATCTACGTCTATACCATCGAGTATATTGCCTGGTGAAACCATCGCGAACTACGCCATCCAATAAAGCAGCTATATAGGTATTGCAGCAAAATGGATGTAGCTTCACGCAGATTTTGCCACTGCTTAAATATTCAATTACCATATTGCAAATTTTTCTATGGTTTCTTCGCACAAATCTCTGTAAATTCTGCAAAACTTTATGGGAGTTTTTAAAAAATCGTTCGGCATTCATTGACGTAATAAAACCTTTTTTTTCTTTTTACGAATTTTATGGAGCTGCTTACACAGATTATATATTATAAATTTTAATACAAAAGACATAGTACGTAGGAAAACCATACACTTATCTACGACTATACCATCGAGTATATTGTACCGAGAGAAAAGATTTCATTGACGCCAAAGAAATGGGTGGATTGATTGTTTTTTTCATTGAAATCAAAGAAATATTTCTTTGATTTCAATGAAACAGTGCATTTGAATTTCAAACAGAACATTTCATTGCCGGTAAATGAAGATTTACTTAGTGAGCATATAATAATGAAACAGTTTCATTGTTTTAAAGAGACGTTTTCATTTGTTCAAAGAAACGTTTTCATTGATCTCTCTCTCGCACCTAACCTCACTTTTTTTGTTTTCCGGTTCTTCCGAACGAACGGCTTCGAGTTTCGAGGAGCCAGAAGCTTAGCCTATTTCTGCCGTACTTCCTTACATACTGACAAAATTTGAGCATTATCTGCCGCGTATTTCAGGAAAAAAATAGGTTTCGAAATTTTGAGCTGCTAAGAAGAAGGTTTCATTGAATCAGATTTTGCCACTGGTTAAATATTCAATTACCATATTGCGAATTTTTCTATGGTTTCTGCGCACAAATCTCTGTAAATTCTGCAAAACTTTCTGGAAGTTTTTAAAAGACGGTCGGTATTCATTGACGTAATAGAACCTTTTTTTTCCTTTTTACGAATTTCATGGAGCTGTTTACACAGATTATGCGTAATAAACTTTAATACGAAAGACATATGATATAGGAAAGCCATACATTTATCTACGTCTATACCATCGAGTATATTGCCTGGTGAAACCATCGCGAACTACGCCATCCAATAAAGCAGCTATATAGGTATTGCAGCAAAATGGATGTAGCTTCACGCAAATTCAGATAAAAATGATTTTTCAGATTTTGCCACTGCTTAAATATTCAATTACCATATTGCAAATTTTTCTATGGTTTCTTCGCACAAATCTCTGTAAATTCTGCAAAACTTTATGGGAGTTTTTAAAAAATCGTTCGGCATTCATTGACGTAATGAAACCTTTTTTTTCTTTTTACGAATTTTATGGAGCTGCTTACATAGATTATATATAATAATCTTTAATACAAAAGACATAGCACGTAGGAAAACCATACAATTATCTACGACTATACCATCGAGTATATTGCACCAAGAGAAAAGATTTCATTGACGCCAAATAAATAATCCTTTCAAAAAAATATTTCTTTGATTTCAATGACACAGTACATTTGAGTTTCAAAGAGAACATTTCATTGCCTGTAAATGAAGATTTACTTAGTGAGCATATAATAATGAAACAGTTTCATTGTTTTAAAGAGACGTTTTCATTTGTTCAAAGAAACGTTTTCATTGATCTCTCTGTCGCACCTACACTCAGATAAATCGTAATAGTACAGTTAACTATAAAGTGACATTTATTCATTTTTATTACATGCAACTATTTTTATAGTTACGATAACTACGAAAATAGTTATGGTAACTATTTGGGAGTTATAGTAACTATTTTATAGTTGTATCAACTATAAAAAATTGTTGTACCAACCATAAATGAATAGTTGTCACTTTATAGTTACTAATACCATAATTTTCTCTCAGTGTAACCTCACTTTTTTTGTTTTCCGGTTCTCCCGAATGAACGGCTTTGAGTTTCGAGGAGCCTGAAGCTTAGCCTATTTTTGCCGTACTTCCTTACATACTGACAAACTTTAACTACGCCATCCAATAAAGCAGCTATATAGGTATTGCAGCAAAATGGATGTGGCTTCACGCAACTTCAGATAAAAATGATTTTTCAGATTTTTCCACTGCTTAAATATTCAATTACCATATTGCAAATTTTTCTATGGTTTCTGCGCACAAATCTCTGCAAATTCTGCAAAACTTTATGGGCGTTTTAAAAAAATTGTTCGTTATTCATTGACGTAATTGAACCTTTTTTCTTTTTACGAATTTTATGGAATTTTATGGAGCTGTTTACACAGATTATGTGTAATAAACTTTAATACGAAAGACATAGCACGTAGGAAAACCATACACTTATCTACGACTA